>JBBPDE010000040.1:27624449-27637541 GCA_037974605.1 Nannopetersius ansorgii | reverse complement strand
TTGCTTTGAATAAAAACCACAGAAATGGATTCACGTTCTCAAGTCTGGTCCATACTCCGAGGTAGCTCACGGTCAAGTGGGGCTAGCCCCCCCGACCGTGACAGTACCTTTCTCTCATTCTCTCTCCCTTCCTCGATCTCTCTCTCTCTTTTGAAGCTGGCCCTTCAAAACTTCCTTTTTTAATTCTTCTCTTCCGCTTTATCATATGCCGACAATATTTGCAAGCAGAGGCAATGTGACCTTACGCAAAATTCTGCCTCATCTAAAATTCACCACATCTCCACATCTCCCTTTGACTCACAGTAGTTCTGATAGGCTCTATAAAATAAACCCATATACAAAGTGCTGTTTAGTCATAATTAGTTTAATACGTTCAAGGTGTTGACCTTGTGTGTCCAAATTCCTCAGAGCTGAATGTGCTAGAAGAACAAGTCAGCTCTTTTACTGTTTTGCAGTTTCGCCTTTAACAGCTTCTACAGGTCTTTAATAATGGATGCCAATGGAAAAAAAGTCAAAGTTATCTGATCTCTTTTTTAAATTAAACAAAGTCTTAATGATCCCTTTCAAACTGCACAATGTAACTTTAAATGTCAGATACTGCGCAATAAAACATTTGGCCATAACCTATTTTACTTTAATGCATGCTGTATGTTTTAAATGCCTCTCCATCTCTTTTTAAATGTACTGAATAGAGCTCCTGGAGCTCCAAGGAAAACAGTTTGACTGCTCCACAACACAATGATAGGGGGAAATTAGGTTGAATACATTTTCTATTAGATAGAAACTAAAGACAACAAGCCAAATTCAAATCACAATTATGTAATCTAACTTTCTAATAACCATAATGTATGTTAATAGCACAGTTACAGAACAAGTAAACCAAGAAAGCATGATAGAATAAGATAATACATATTGTCTGTTTGTAACACCCCCAGTCGGCAGCCGCTAGAGGCCACCATTGGAGGAACGAAGTCGGTACACGCCTCAGAAGCTGTTGGGGTACGTTAGCTTGGAGGACAAAGGGGTAATTTATGGCTGGAGTGGCAAACCGGGGGACGAACTGGCGTTATTTTCTCCGGACGGGCTAAGAAGCCTCCGGATCTGCTCTGATTGGCTGCTCCACATGTCCTGGCTGTCTTCCCAAGGACTGTCCCAAGCACTCAAGCCTGACTCAAGCGAGTCCCACCTGCACGTAGTGTTGGCGGAGCCAAAATGGCAGCTCCCACGGCGGCTAAATGGGTGAAGGAGTCTACGAGGCAGAGCCCTCAGTTCACCACTGCCTCAGGGGAGGTCCAGTGGATCCTTCAGGAGCTAGAGGAGCAGTTTGATCGGCTAATGGAGCAGATCATGCTCCTGAGCCCAGAAGCTCCGCCCCTGAGTTAAAAAGCCCAGCTGCTGCAGAGCTTCAGCAGAGCTTCAGAGCTGAGAAGCTCCGCTACCGAGCCGACAAGCTCTGTCCCAGGACAGGCCACAGTCAGGGGCTGCATCCAGAAGGTCAGGTGGGTGGGAGCCAGCAGAGACCCAGGTATTTCCTTTTTTTTGGGGGTGGGAGTTGTAGGGTATTCACCTTGGAGGGGACCGCTGAGGAAAGCATTACACAGGGGGGCTTGCCCTAGAAGGATTGGACCGGGCCCTTGAGTGGAGCCCATTTTTTTTGTTTCCAGCTGGAACACATCTTTAAGAATTAAGAGAATCTGTATGTACTCCATTCACATGAAAAATGAACAGGCAGAGACTTACCTGATTGAAGTGTTCCAGTCTGTCTTTGACTTCCATAAGCATGGGGTAAGCACCTCTCACCCTGACCTCAGGATTCTGCCTCTGAGCATGAACTCCATTCCCCACAACTCTACCTGCATAGCTGAGAGAGAGAGAGAGAGAGAGAGAGAGAGAGAGAGAGAGAGAGAGAGAGAAAGAGAGAGAGCGCAAAATTCTTATTTCAACCTTATTTCGACTGTCCAAAAAGTTATCAAACTTTTTAAATTTAATTATACAGAAATTTTGAAACTATTGAAAAACAGGTGTACCCCAGTATGTTTGTCTATGTAGTGTATATAAATAAACTATGTATACACACACCAAACTAGATGTAAAAATGTTACAATAGTTGCATCAGCAACCAAGTGGAGAACAAACAGAATACTGGAATGTAACTGTGGGCTTTAATAAATAAAATAAATAAATAAGGTTCTTCCCCAAATTGTACCCACAAAGTTGAAAGCATGGCATTGTCTGAAATGTCTTGGTCTGCTCCCACATTTTACCCAGAACCATGTCACGGAAAATGCTTTATGGTTTCCCATTCACAAAATAAAAATATTTTTTCGGGCAGATAATTGTCATGTCGAGTTTAAAAGAAATTTGAAAAAAGCACCAGTTGATAACACATGATGATAACACAAAATGGAAACACCACACAAACATCTTCGATCAACTCTGCTTTGATCTGTCAGCCTTCTGACTGTTCTGGCTTCTCCTCCTCATAATTATGCAAATAAATATGTATATTTGTTCGGTCTCTCGTTTCCACATCATGTTTGAGTGTTGTGTCTTCACTCTTTGCTTGTTTAGACTCTTCCAGGTGCAGACCCCTGCTTGTTTACATCTCCTTACATTTGCAGCTTGTTTGTTGTGTACTTGAACTTGAACCATATTGTGGATTATTGCGTTTCAGGCACGGCGCCTCTGCGGGTGTTGTTTCAGGCTTAGTTGTCTAAGAAATGCGGCACTCGCTGAATATTGCTGGTAATGTAAAAAAGTCCCAAAATGTAAAAAAGATAATGCTTAGGTTCAGAACTTCAACCATCAGGTTGATTCAGTCAGGAGCTGGTAATGAAGCTGGTGTGTGTGTGTGGAATATGGCCTGTTTGTGTGCATGTGTATGTATGTGGGTAAGTTTAGGCAAGGTCTCTCTCACACTCTGTAATATGTACAGTACTGTGAAATACAGCACATGTGAAAATAATATTTAACAGCTTAAATAAGTGTTTTAAAGGAATATTGCTAACTATACTAAATTACATTATACAGTAAATAGTGACTTTATATTTGGAATTTCAGCTCCTTGTGGACCCGGTATCTAAATTCAAGCAATGGTGGCATAAGAAATCTGGAAGCAGACCTTTTCTTGTTTGTTTGCATTTATTTATTTTAATGAGGGCTGGACAAGTTAACGTGTTATTAACGCGTTAAAGCAATATTTCCTTAGCGCCAACAATTATTGTTTTCTGTGTTATCGAAGTGTTTTATGACTATTATTTTGAAAGTTCTTTGCTTTTTCGACCACTTCACCTCACTCACTTGCCACTGAACATAGTGACTGTTTCTGCTGGTACTTTCTGCTGGTAAAAAAAAAATGGTAACTTGCTGTTGCTTGAAAGGCGCCTATTATAATGTTATGATCCTGGCTCTGGATCATGGGCACCAGGAGCATTTTAAAGGTGCAAGGCGGATGTAGAGCTGTACGTCTCCACTGTCTTTCTGGGATGGGGGGTGGGGGGTTACGGGGGAATTATAATGGTCATAAAGTTATAATGGTTCCGCCCCATGCACTGGATAAAATAAGAATGCCCTGCAGTGGCAAATAGCTTTGGTTTTACATTTGATAGATTACAATAATGTTTAAAGGAAACACAAATATTGAAACTGTAACTGTGTTAAAGGGAACACTGCTGTTTAAAAGCACCTTATTATGTTTGCACTTTTGTTCATAAAATAAAATAGCACAAGACACTACTTTTGAACTAATCAGGTTTATGTTTTTACACATTATTGATTTTTGAAAAACGATTCATTGCAATTATTCGCAGAACATCAGGCAATTAAAATGTCCAGAATTTTTTTTTTTATGTTAACTTCGCAAGGAGGAAGACACTTTATCACACACTGAGAAAACAAAGTGCACAGGCTTTTACACAGTACTGTATATATCAGTCCAGCATGTAAGGTGCAATATTATCCATCCAGTAAGATTACATATACTTCCCAATTTGATGTCACAATTCTCTATTATGCACTTACTGGACTGTCTCAGATTCGTAATCATGCTTATAGTGTAATTCTCATCATTCTGAAAGGCGTACGTAGTGTCCACTAGTCGTAACTTGCACTGTGTTGAATTTTCAATGTTGCTTTTTGTTGCAGAGACCACACATGTGCATATACACAGCAAAGTAACATTGAACCTTGAACAGTATGCATGTACACACACACACACACACACACACACACACACACACACATACATACATACATACATACATGCACATATACAGCTCCAGAGAAAAATGACCACTGCAAAAATGTTCGGTTTCTCGGGTCTGATCTTTTATAGACACTAATATTGAACTGAACAGCTTTGCCTTAGATTTTAAGAACAATATTTCTTCTGATTTCCACAAAAAATATCATTCTTTAAAGCGTCGTTTTAAGGAAATGGCAAAACATCAGACTAAGAGAAATTATGTGTTTACAGAACCTGAATAATTCAAAGAAAACAAATCTCTGGTTCTCTCTTAAACAAAATGGCAATAATGACCTTTAATGAACTTCTAGTAGTGTTTCACCTCCAACTGGTCTCAGTGTGAGAGGAGAGAGTCGATTACAGCAGTGTTTTATACTTTTCCTCATTAAATAAGATGGGATTCAAGTGATCAGTACCTCATAAAGCAGAATGAGGTGCTTGTGTAAGAATTTAATAGACACTGGCATTAAAATGGCTGTCATACTCATAGAGATGCTGATTTAAAAATAGGAGATAGAGAGATATAATAGTGACTAACAAGAGGTAAAAGAGCTTTGATAGCAGAGCAGCTACCAGAAAAGAACAGTATTAAGCCGAACAAACTTCATCCTCCTACTACAATTATCTGATTCTACAAAGAAGGGCACATTTTCCTACTCCTGCAGAAATATTTTAGAACTTCCATCAGGCTGTCTGCATCCTCAGCAGGATGAACACCGTTATAGACACATCAGAGCGTCAGGCTTTAAGATGACATTCCCTCTTTCAGATCAGTCGGGTGGCCTAGTTCTGACTTTAGGCATTGAGTTATATAAGCGTTCTTTCTGTGGGTTGATAAAGATGCACTCGCACATGTACAGGCTCTTACTTGGCTTCATACGACCATGTCTTTAACAGCTCTGGACAAATTACATGTTTTGTTGATTTTCTACGTGAAAATATGTGCACAAGGTGAGTCCTATATGAGAATGTATGCGATTGGGGCATTTTCTGTACATTTAAGTGTGCAATTATTATTTATTTGCAACAAAACAGCAAATATAAAGGTGCTACAACTTTTGCACAGGCCCAATCTTATGGTTGGCATCATGTAAAGGCTCTATATACTTTTAAAGCCTAACTAAAATGATGGTTTAATGCAGGGAATTCAAGAAAATGCAAGATGGAAGAAAAACTTGGTTGCATGTAAAAAAAAAAAAAATACTGAAAAATAATAATTTTAAAAATCTGGTCAGACGGCACATCTGATGGTTTTATGGTGTATTGTGGGAAATCTCATCTGGCATACTGAGGCTAACCCTTAAAGTGTCTATACCACAAATGGTTCTTCCACACTATTGCTTTAAACACATTTTTGACATCTTTATTTTTAAGACTGCACTTATAAACCGCCCCACTGTTTCTGTAAGCGGAACTGTAATACAATTAGTTCAGGTTAGGGCTGCTACTTGATTATAATAAATTACTTAATTATAAGAGAACGGATTAAAATGTTTATTCCTGATCAATCAGCCTAGTGATTATTTTGCAGTCTAAGTGGTAAACATGCATGTTATTATAAACTTCTAAACAGTCTGAACATTTTCCACTCTGAGGCCTAATAGCACTCAAATCTGTATTTCACTGAAAGAACGTAAACTGGCCGTATCTCACGATTGCAGATGTTTTGGTTACAAGTTCCATGTGCACTTCCACTCAAAAGGTTTTGCACAGTTTTATTTTTTACATTTGCATGTTACCCAGTTAATATGGACTAAAAACACCCCCAGTATTCTTTACAGTATGTTCACCATTTGAGCACCTTATTAGTCTTACTAGTCATTTTCTATTCATCATTACTGACCTATTAAGCACCACTTTATAAAGAAGTATAATTATAAATAAAACTGTTAGATATTTAACCAGCTATTTAGTGAAAGTCAATGGGAAGAAACAGTTAAGGAGTGCCTTTTTAAGTTAAAAGACAGTTTTGAATTTGACTGCCTCATCACACGGCCAGTTAATAGGAGTCAAACATGCACTGACGCAGATTCTTGCCATTTAATTAAAAAAAACGTGTTTTATTTGACATATATTCATTTACAGTTTACTTTAACAAGAATAAACGTTGCAGTAGGGCTGCAAAATGTATCGGAAATTTACCGTCATCGCAATATCAACAAGCGCAATATTCATATCGCGAAAGACTGACTGAACTGCAGTAAATGGTGTTTTTCCAAAACTCTTCACCCAGAGCCACAGAGAAGAGGGCAAAAACATCACTGGCCTGTTTCTTCATCTTCTGTGCTGCTGTTATAGATTCTTCCTTTTGCTATTTTTTTCTGGCTTAGAACTTACTATCATTTAAATTATGTTTACAATATTTCCAAATATTTTTTTTCAGCAATGTTCACTGGTTCAAATGTTTTATGGGAGGCATTAAATGCTCCGTTTAAGTAAATTCTTTAAAAAAAAAAAACATGTTGGAATGGAAATATTGCATTTCATTTTTTTCCTGCATAGACTAGTCAGCGTCTGGAGTATTTATTACCACGGATCCAAAGGAGAAGCAGTTTTTACTGACTTATCACATGTGATATCGCAACACTCGCATGTTTTCCTAATACCGTGCAGCCCCACTTTGCAGTTTATGAATGATATGGATACATGGTAAAAACCTGTGGTGCACCTAAATGTAAATGAGATGTATTACTTGATAAAACTGAAGATAGTCTAGACGAAATGAATTGCTACTAAAATCGCAAGTGACAGCCTTAGTTCCAATGAAGGTAACTAGGTGGAAAAAGCCAAGTGGAGAGGAGATGGGTGTTACAGCTGGGGTTAGTATAAAGGACGGCGCATGACGGGTCGGTGTGAATAGGATAGGAGGGGTTAGTGTAGTGCGGAGGGAACAGGATTAGAAGCCACAGTGGTGTGTTGAGGGCTGGACTGAACAGGCCTCTCCACATGGCCAGCAGATCTGTGGCTACATCACTAATGAGGCCTCAACGCTCACCAGGGACCCAATTACTGCATCCGCCTGGCCAACAGGAGTGCAGAGACAGGAGGGAAAAAAAGGACAGGAGAGAGAAGAGGAGGAGAGGAGAGACGAGTATTACCTGTCCACAGCATAGTAATCAAAATCCTCCCTACAGCAGATTTCTGAACACACACACACACACACACACACACACACACACACACACACACACACACACACACTAATTACTCCATAAGATGAGTGTGTGTAGGTGTGTGGAAGTAGGCCACATATAAAGCCTGGAGTGGTGCCGGCTAGCGCTTAGCGGCACATGCTAATAGATCTAGAGTTCTACCCACACACTCAGACATGCATTATTCATCTGACTGATGGAGGCACTGATGAGAATATTATTCATCAGGACACACACGAACAAATAAACAAGCAAACACACACACAACAACAGAAGAGCACACCTGAAGGCCTCCGTGACCGTAGCAGTAGGTGGAGGCCTACTGTGAGTGTGTGTACGTTTATTAAAGGCCTGTGTGGATGTAGGGTCAATATAAGGACAGCAACAAAGTGATTTTCTGTCCAGTTGTGATAAATATTAAGTAAAACTCTGCTACACGATTTGTAGCCCAGTATCAATGAATCACAATTTGATCCAGGTCTGGAAATCCACCGACAGTTTTTTGGCCGTTAGTTTTCTCCTTTAAATATACGGTGTTAGTTAATGGACAGTCCACGGTTTGAGACGACTGGAGGAACTGTACGCTAGGTGTAATGGGTGACCCCCAGCTAGTTGGTGGGAGGGGAAAAAATGACAAAAAAAGGAAGTTGCTTTTTACTAGTCTTTGTAAATCTTGAAGTGTAATATGTCCTGAGATGTAACAGAAGAGTGGATTCAGGCCTCGGCTGAAGAAAGAGTTAGGAGCACTTTTATATTCAATGTTCTTATTAAAAATTCACTTTCTTTACAATTCAAGTCAGCTGCCCATTTGTAGTAAAACAGGTCTCCTGCTCGCTCTTAACCCTATTTCATCCCCAATTAGGATTTTAAAAGTCTTTTAATGTACACCCAGCTTAAATGTTTTGTCCCAGCTTAAAGCAATCCCACATCTCTGCCTCCAGGCTAAGCGAGGGGGATGATTTTCAGTAAGCCGCAGGTGATGACTGCAGCCAGACACCGTAAAACCTGATACCGTTAGGGCTTTCAGATTCGTACACATATAGCTAACGCATAAATCCTGAGCCACAGCAATAAATCAGCATCATTAATACTGTGAGCACTGACACCTTAGGCCTATTTCAGCCCAGTGGAAACATCAAAATTTCAGAAGAAGGTGAAGTATGTTTGAAGTCTGAAGTGGCATTAAGATAGTAATAGTTCAGATTGTACAGTCCTGGTCTCAGCTCAAGAAATAACATTGAGCCTCAATTTTGATCCTTTTCATTCATTTAATGTATGTCCTTATCTTTTAATTTTTAAATATTTTACAAATTGACATGGACAAAAGTATTGGGTCGCCTCACAAATGGAGACTTTCAAATACATAGACTTTGATGTGGAGTTGGTCCACCTATTTGCAGCTATAAAACCTTAAAAAGCTATAAATTTGGTGGTCTGTTGATTAGGGAGTTGCCGCTGTGATCAGAAGGTTGTTGGTTTGAATTGTTGGACTGCTAGTGGTACCACTGAGGTACCCTTGAGCAAGGTATTGTCCCCACACACTGCTCACAGACTCCCCTCGCTGGTGGCAGCACACTGGTTCATGAATGGGTTAAATGCAGAGAAAGAATTTCACTTTGTTCACACCGTGTGCTGTGGTGTTCAATATTAACACTTCAGCATAACAAGTCATTTTGGACAACACCATGTGAGTAAAAACACTTGCCTTGAACACAAAGTCACAGGTTCAAACCCCAATTTCTTCCATTGTGTCTTTGAGTAAGACACTTAACCCTCAGTGTCTCAAGGGGGACTGTCCCTGTAACTAATGACTGTAAGTCGCTCTGGATAAGAGCATCAGCCAAAGCATCAGGAAATTTGTCCCAATGATTTTGTCCATATAATGTACTGCCATATATCTACCTTATCACCCTCTCTGTACAATTACAGACTTCAGTCCAACTGTAATATGGTATTGCGATTAAAACACTTTTTACAAGGTACTGTTAAAGAAAAAAGAGGACAAGATTATTGAGGATAACAAAACATAAGAAAAATGTAAGAATTTCAAACATGCTCTTTAAGATTCAAGACCCATTTGTCACATACACAGTTAGACAAGTACAACATGTCGTGAGGCCACTGTTTCTGTTTGTAGGACTTTTATTTTGACAGGGGAGTACACCGGCCGGGTGAATGTCCACAGCCGGTGTTTAAGCTGTTTAGATTTGTTCTTGGGTCAGTGCTCTCAGTATTTAAGGGCCGTTGTTTTGTGTACTGTTGACGAGCCACTGTCCTTTCGGTTTGGGTTTTCTGTTGGAGAGGAAGGGTGATGGTTTGCTTGTTGGTGGGTCCTCATGTCATTTGGTTTGTTTTGGTTGATGAGGTAAAAAGTACTGAATACTGCATTTGCATCTCCTTCTCTTGGTACCCCTATGTGACAGAACTGTGCCTCTTAAACATCTGTGAGACTGTATAATATGGTTACAGTAAATTCAAGAGAAATCTAAGTAATTTAAATATGTAGACTATTTTTTGTACAAGTGTAAACAAGTGTTTGCAAACCTGTACAAGTGTAAATGAGATCTGGAGTTTGGAAATGTACAGACTAGATGAAACTGTGAACTGTTCTTGCTCTTTACAGAGATTGTCACCATGGGGCAGCCGGTGGCCTAGTGTTTAGGGAGTTGCCCCTGTGAGCAGAAAGTCATGGGTTTGAATCCCAGGACTGCTAGTGGGACCACTGTGGTACTCCTGAGCATTAAATGCAGAGAACAATTCCATGCTGTTCATACTGTGTGCTGTGCTATCTTCGTGTATGACAAAATGTACACTTCACCAGTTGTTTACTGTAGCAAAACACAGACTGAACCAGTGGTATGTAAGTATTTTTACAAGATTGTTAGCACAAAAGCTTTGGGAGCAGGGCCAGGCAGAGCATGACAGTCCTTAGCACATTGCCATTGACATGGTTGGGGGGTTACAGGTGTGAAACACCCATCTAATGAATGTGCATGTAAAAGAGCAGAGTAAAAGTACCTAGTGTGATTATTGTATAAAAAAGCATTGAAACTACATACCACTCCTGAATGCTGTCCTTACCTTTGTGTAGCTAAGGCATATGTTTATAAGGTTCAAACTAGCTCTAACTAGACATATTTAGGGTGTTTTTTACTTAGTTTGAAGACCTCTGAAAGTTGTTTTTTTTTTGTCATGTCATGTTTATTTAAAAAATAAAGAATTTCATGACATTCCCTTTACTCGCATTTTATTATAGCCAAGGCTTTCCAGAATATAACAATATCTGTCACTTTGGCATAGATGTTTTTAATTAGATGAAATACATAAAAATGTGAAGGTGTAGCAAATTCTCCTAAAGTCCCAGAAAGGCCTCGGACCTCAGAGGGTTAAATATAAAATAACATGATGGCAAGAAATAATATATTGTAAAAATAGATGACAAAAGAAAAAATTGAAGGAATATAATGATTATATTGAATTGGATTTGCTGACATTTCATTGCGGTTAGGCTCTAGTTTTGACTATGCCGACTATTATCCTTTTAAAACAGCGTGTGTTGCATTAAAATGTATATCGGCTCGTGTAATTTAGCACCCCTAGAGCCGGCAGTATGTCAGACAATGTTCCTTCAGAGCGTGGTGCATGCCAAGAACAATACAAGAATACATGAAGTGCAGACAAGACGACAGCGAGCTAAATCGTAGGGCAAGATTTATACATCAGTCAGGCCATGGTACTCCAGCCTCAGACGCTTTTGAAAAGACAGGCGTCCCATTACAAAGTACAATAGCTAAGATTAACATGCTCTTTGTAGGCAATCTGAGAGCTTGCACTTGGGCTGCTGTGGTTCTGTTTTGGCAGTTCTTGCCTGGGGCTTTAACCAACCGCAAACAGAAAATCCAAGCCAGCTAAAAAGGCCAACCTTAACCCCAAGGTATTTCTCTTATAAACCTGGAGAGAAGGGATGGGGGGGTGGTCATCAGTGCATGCGTTCCCCCCGAGGCAGGGTAGGGGCTAGTCCTGAAAGACAGCCGGGCCTCATGTTTTATTCTCTGTCTACTTTGTGCGAATGTGCCGGTAGGTGCTCCGCCTTTTATTTGAACACGAGTTTTTCGCTGCGTCTTTCACAGAGGTTTAATTTTGGATCTGGCTGGAGGAAGCTGGGTCAGGGTTGATGAAGGTGGAGGTTTCAAAGCGGCACGGTATGTCAGATCTGATGGAAGTACACGCCGCTGGGAAGGATCCAAAAGGTTAAAACTATCTGGAATAGATGCAGTGCACTCTCAAATAATAAACTAGGACATGCAGTATAAATGTAAACAGGTAACTTTCATAAGTAAAGCCATGAGTTTGCCCACAGACTGGATTGGAGTTTAAAAGTTCATAAAGTTCAAAAGGTAATGCATGCTATAAATATATATAAAAAAGTTACACTTCCAGGATATTTCATCCATATATGCATATTTTTCTGTTGTATGGAAGAATTATTGAAAGGTTATTTAGGTGTTTATTTTATATATTATACATATACATTATACAAAGAACCTCTAGAATCAGGGTATTGATTTTGATTTAATCATTTCCTCCCGATTCAGACATCCATATGCTCATGCAAGGCCATTAACCATATTAAAGTGTGCTATATGTGTTTGTAAATATGAGGGACGTTCAATATGTTTCTACACTTTTTGAATTCTATTTATTAAGAATTTTTTAACAAATTACTTCAATTTTCTACACAGTCACCTTTTTTGTGATGCAGTTTTCAAAGCACTGAACCAACTTTTTAATTCCGTTGCCATGTCCCGGTATGCGGCCACTAGAGTTTTGGTTTGGGGGACTTTTATTATGAAGTGGTGGTAGGTTTTGTTTAGTATGAAAAGCAGCTGTGTTTAGTTCGAGTTAAGTGCTTGTGTTTTGTTATTGGTGGTTGGGACATTGTTATATGTATTTAAGGGGTTTGTGTTTCTCTGTTTAGTTGTCAGTCAACCGCCATACAAGCTGCTTTTTATTTGCATTTCTCCCATCTCCTTTTGTTCCGGGTTTTGGTTTCTGGCCCTTGTGTTTGTTTCTGTTTGAATAAAGAAAGTTAAGATGAATGTCTGCCTATGCGCCTGCCCTCAATCGGCAGAGATGGGAAAACGTGACAAATGTTGAGCGCGTAGTCACTGAGGCACTGCTGCTTTCATACCATCATCATATGAAAATCTTCTTCCCCTTAAAGTTTCTTTGAGAAGTCCAAAAAGGTGGCGATCAGATGCTGCTAAATTGCACTAAACTCTCAAACACATTCTGCTGCTACTCTCCCAGCCTTCCAATGAAAATATAAAAGTGCAGAATCTTTTTGAAAGTCTCATGTAATTAGAATTCGGTCACTGTAAAGAACAGTTATTAACAAAGAGAATGAAGCTATTGTTACCATAAGAGAGGACAGAAACCCATAACTGCTAGAATCACCATAAAGGTCACTGACTGTTTGACTTTTACATGCATATTTATTTAAATCACAATAAATCTCTCCTGGTTACTGCACGTCTCACCATTGTACAGGTACATTGTAATCTCCATCCATCCATCCATTTTCTCCTGCTTATCCGGAGTTGGGTCGCGGGGGCAACATCCTAAGCAGGGAAACCCAGACTTCCCTCTCCCCGGCCACTTTGTCCAGCTCTTCCAGGGGGATCCCGAGGCGTTCCC
>JBBPDE010000040.1:27413023-27424030 GCA_037974605.1 Nannopetersius ansorgii | reverse complement strand
CATATTGAGGGCTGGTATGGATTTTGATAACATGACTGGACTGCTCTGCCCTAGGGAATTATCAGAGAAACAAGGTTCCTAATCCTGGATCTGCAGTTCTGACTGACCCGAATGAGCACTGATCTCAGACTTCTGAATGAACAGCACAGAGGCACCTGATCCTAAATCTGCACTGTTGAGTCAATTTGGATTTTTATTTTATTTATTTATTTTTTTGCATTTGAGCAAGTACCTTTCCTCCCAGCTTTGAGAGCGATGCATCTCTCTCCCTCCACGGCCAAATCCACCCTCCACCTCATCAAAACTTCTTTGGTAAAACCCTCCTTCTCCCCTACCTCGTCCTGCATAGAAAACCATACATACACAATGTCTCAATCAGATACACTGAACCACCTTTTTTTTTTTTTTCAACCTACAACACGGGAAATGAAGACAAACATGTAAAGATGAACAAAAAAAAGGAAGTGTCTCACTCCTCTTAAACACATGACGCTTTGGTTTATCGGTTTCTGCTGACATTGCTGGTTCATTTATGCAGTCAAAATAAAACAGGGGGGAAAAAAACTTCAAAGGCTTTCTATTTCCATTTTTTCAGTCTTTCTCAGGGTAAAGGGCATAAAAATAGAACAGTGGTTAGGGGTATGCACCTCGCCCGCGTGAGGAACTTCGACCTCTTGTTGCCCCTGCCACCACGCCCCCTCCTCGTCCGGTGAGACGCAGCACTGCCGCACTGTTTACAGACATGGAGAAATTTCTCTGTGGAAACACAAACAGTGCTGAGCAGTACTGATAAAATTCCAGATGACAATATTTCAGAATCACATCACAGAATTAAAGTTTAACAATTTACACTAAGAAGCACATATGGTTCCTGAGGGTGTCTCCTCAGTTCTGAATGTCTTACACAGCCGATTGTTTGCGCTCACTGTTTTGATCTGTTCGACTTACACTACATACCATTTTATATATGTGAATAAACATCTTGCCATCAGTGGTTTTGTCTTTTATTACATTTTAGCCACTCATTGCTTAAGAGTAGATTTAATTACGTTACTGTTTATTTTACCTTAGACTTTGTTCTAAGACTTGCTGAAATTTCTTGATTTTACTGTGCAGTACTTTGCTTTCAAATGTACAATATAAATGAAGTTGACATCACTAAACATAAAAAATCTTGCTTAATTTCCAGTAAAGATATACTGTGAATGACGATGCAAACCCACTCCGTCAGCAAGAGCCGCTCACTGACGTACGTCACTTAGAAGTGTAATCGTAAATTCCTAAATTACAAAAGACAGCTCCATTACTCAAGTGCATCATGCTATGATGACTTGCATGAGACAAACATGTTCAGCACATGCTTTTGACTAATGCCAGCGATGCAAGTAAGGTCTGAATACATGTCCTAAAGGAAATGCGGTCTGATTATAGTAATACTTCTGTATTACATTCCACAGTCTGGTCTTACCTGTTCCTCCTCTGTAAATGGAACGAGGGCTAGGGGCAGTAGGGGTTCCTCTTGCACAATAGGCAGAAACTCCTTGTCATGTAGATCTACTGGAATCTACAACACAGAGATAAAAGAAATCAAAATCAAATAACAAACACAATCTTAAACTGTTGAAGTCTGTGCTTCCAACAACAATAACTACACTAGAAGTGATACTAAACCACACAGCAACTGTGCCCTCTACCTTGTTATCCTTTACATAAAGTGCTAGCATCTCTTCTCTCCCGTATCGATAGTCTGCAAGTTTGTACTTTGGCATTGCAGGTGAAAGAGGAGGAGAAGCTACACTGCTGCTCCCCACTCCACCAGACAAAGCACGGAGCCTGAGAAAGGAGTGGGTGGTAGAGAGGAGAAGGACAGAAGAGAAGGACAGAAGAGGAGATCAAACAAAATCGAACAACATCAGATAATCACAGGAAATAGACCTCAGGGGGGACGTTATTATATGTTACATATTAATACAGAACTCAAACATACTCATTTAAGCAACATCACTCACCATTCTGGTCCAAAGTTAAGTGTCTGGGTTTCTGCCATTTTTCCTACAAAGACTTAAAAAGAGAGAGAGAAATTAATAAAATAAAACTGAAGAATGGATAACTTCGCAGTTTTTGATCTGTAACAATTTACAAGTACTTGAACAAATCAATGATACTATTATCAATGAATTAATTGGTAAGAATAGGCAACGGTTAAGTGTAAGCATCTGTCTGCCTGTTAATAACCATCACTCTGACTTCTGTGCAACAGCTGGCTTGGATTTAGCCAGATGTCCAGGGTTTGAAATGATGTAATGATCACCTGTCTTCCAAGGTTCAGAAGCAATATACTAATGGCTAAACGACAGAGGTGACCTTCATACTAAACAGAATGTATTTCCTCCAACATCGTTGATGCTTTACATAAACAAGAATGATAAGAACTGCAAGATAAGAATGTATTATGATTCATATACTGTCCCACACCAAATATAAGTAAACAGGACTAATTATGCTATTTTGTATACTACCTTTGCAAAGATGCAAGGAAACATGCTGAAAAACCACTTACATCCTGACAGCACAAAGTCGCAATATTGCTGACCCTTACTCTGATATTCCACTATAAGTTACTTATCTGTGGTATTTATACCCAGCAACTGAGTGTATAGCAGTGTACTTTCGTGATGAGTTTAATAGATTTTTATTGGACTTATTTAGATTTAAATATATATATACTGTGATGTAAAATGCCTTTGTCTCTCTGCAGTCACAAAGCAATTTCATCTTCCATCAATAAGGTTTTCTGATTCTACAGATTAGAGGTAGAACTCCTGGATGACCACAATATAATTACTGAGCAGTCTACTAAAAATCTACTACTTAGTTTACATTAACTTAAATCACATCCCCTGCTGAAGGTTCTAATACAAAGTTTTAACCTTGAGACTAAAACGTTCACATAAATAAGAACAACCAAGTTAAAGTATTTGCTAGACTACGTGTCAATTCAACCCACACTGGTATCGACAGATGACATCTATGCCAAAACAAACTTGAAAATTAAAACTAAGATTAATGTTTGCCCCAAATCACATGCACGGAACAATAAAAATATTAAGTATCATTCATATATTTTTCATTCAAAACACACACATTCTATGCCTTTACATAAACGTTGTAGAACATATGCAAAACATTATGACATTGAACTCCTGGCAAAGTCAACAGAAAGCTCCAAAACAAACTATGCTCCAAATTGTGCATTTACATTCATCTGGTTCTTGGCAAGGGTTTGATTTTAGTCTCTGAACTGCTATGCCATTCTGTGCCGCCCTGTAAGGCCAGAATATGCCACTTAACCGTTTTAAAACCTCCAGACCAGCTGACACTAAACACTGCCTTCAGACGGTCACTTCAACGCTAATAATACTTGACAGATGTAGGATGACGAATACTTTTTTCATGAACATTCATAGAGCAAGATTTTTCATGATCTCGGGGCAGTGACGTCATATTTGAGTTCCTTCTGAAAGGGTGACCCCAATGCCTTCCTCATCTCAGCCTGCACTGGTACAGCAGCCAGAGCTATTTTAAGGACTCTCCCAATTAGGAAGACTGTTCTCAGACATCTGTATTAAACACAGAGGGTCTTGATTCCCTTGCAAACTTTAAGTATAATATCGTTCTAACAATTTAAAGTTAACCATAACAAGATTGGTTTGTGAGTAAAGCGTGGAGAGATAAAATTCCACCAGTTTTACCTGACTGAAATCAAAAATTGCATGAAACGATAACTTGCTACTCTACGCGCACACACTTAAATCTTGAATCATGCACAAACTAGCCACGCATGTTCCCGGATTAGAAATCCCGAAGAACTAACCTCGCGTACATGGGGTTTTAAACCACGTGTACCATTTATATACACGGCATCTATTGGGCATAGTGTCTGTTTAACAAGAAGCACATAACCAAGATGAGTTTGTGAGACAAATGTTCAGTGTTTTGTGCTCAAATTGTGCAAAGTTAATTCATACATTGCTTAAGCTGGTATCACCATCTCAACTCCTGTTAGCTCCATGGCTAACAACTCCCACGCTATAGTTATTCCTAATCGACACTTGTCACTGTGTCCACGTTGCTTTTCCAAGTTCAACTGTCTGAGGCTTCTACAACTCTAAACACTAAAGCAGATGTTCCCAGAGTGTCAGTTTGAGAAACTGGGCATTATTTGATTTGTTAGCAATCAAATCTATTAGCAAACTCGGAGTTAGCAAACTAACAAAACCGATTTAAATCCACATATAAAGTCCTAAACCTAGTAATCTTTTACATCGACCCGCAAGAACACCATTTAACTTTCTGAAGTTAATTTTAAACGCCAACCTTTAACACACATTGACTGAAATGGCAGATGTCAGGATAGCTAACTCTAGCAGCTAATGCTGCTGGCCAAAACTTCAACCAGTTTGGCTTACTGGTTGACAAACACAGACCTAATAAAGTTACAAAACTGTCATCTATGGATAATACAAAGACAGTGTGTATGTGTGTGTAGTTCAAGCAATGGCCCACATACAATGTAGCTAGTTAGCTTGTGTACAAGGCCAAACCCACCTACGGCTAATGTTACTGAAATCCACAAGTAACGAGGTTATAAGACCAAATACAAACAGTTTTCTAAACAAAACGGGTGACAAGCGTGCCATGCCACAAAAACCCGAGTGAAGAAGGTAAATGACTGAACTACACACGTACGAAGTCCCTCCAGTAAGTGTAAACTGGCCTGTTACCATTAACAGTGTAGACAGGCATGTCAAACGATTTTAAAACAACTTTAACGTGTCAAGTACAACCGTACGTAATATAAGTAGAGGGTTAACATTGGTTAATCCTTAACCACCCCCCTGTGCTGCATAGAAATTAGGGGCTTTATAGTTCCAAGGCTGCTAATGTTGTTAGCCGTAAGCAGTCCGATTTAGCCCTCCCTCCCTGGCTCCCTCTCACTCCGCGGCCGCAGCTTCGTCTACTCGAGCCTGATGCTTCAAGGCCAGACAGCCATGCGGGTCGCAACAGCTCGGCTAAACGAAGTCAATCCTCGGATTTTGGGGGAGCTGTATCACTCAGAATCGGCTTAATATGAGTTTAGGTTTATTTTACAACAAAACCGTACCCCCCAGCCTCGCTGTCTTACCTCTGCTTTAAACTGACAGCGCTGAGTTTTGATTTTTGCGAAGTTGTCGCTCTCTTTCGTTTCCACAAGATGGCTGAACAGGCGTCACATGACAACGCGTGGCCTGAGGAGAGAGAAATACCCGGATGAGAGCGAACTACATGCTGACTGCAGCTTTTTATATTTACAACAACAAAACCCCAACATTTCGTGAACAGGCACGATAATAATGAACTATTCATAAAAATACTTTTAAATACCTCAGTCCTTGTGTCACATTTATAAGATAATAGCGTAGCTACATTTGAGAAGCTGAGAAATTAAGGCTTTCCACAAGATTTTTGAGTATTTCTGTTGGGAATTTTGCCCCATTCGTCCTGTATAGTTAAATATATTTAAGAGGTCAGACATTGATGCTAGACGAAAAGGCCTGGTGGCAATTGCCGTTCCAGCCCAAGGGTGTTGGATGGGGTTGCTTAAACAGAAATGGGGCCTCCTCAAACTGTGTCTATATATAACATGTCTTATTACTTCTCTCCATAGAGTGTACTTTCTGGGCTGTGGCTGTCCTTCCTACTAGTTTGGTTGATGGGTTTCCTGATATCATTTATATACAAAACGTTCTCTTCTCTTACAGCTTAGCTGTGAAAGTGAGGGGGTTATGCTTAGATAGATCACTAAATACAATTCAGAAATGAATGTGTTCAGATCAGTGGCTAAACTAGGATCTGAACCTCCAAAATGAAAAAAAAAATCATTAGTTTACTCAATATGGCTGTACTATGATCTCAAAGCACGCCATTCGCCCACAACCATCTAACATTAATCTAAATGTCTGTAAATTAGACTGCCTGTTTGTGGTGCAATAAGTATATGTCATATTTAGTTCTCAGACATACCCCTGGCAAAAATAAAGAAGTTTTTGTGATTTTGATCAAATGCCTATTTTGATGTATTATTGTAGTAAATGATAATCTGAAATGATGGTGTGAAAGCTGATAAATGAATTGTGCAGAACACCTGTAATAAAAATTTTTTTACTCTGGACAGACTTTCTGGTTAGGTTTAGTGGGTTTCCTGAGATGATATACATAGAATACCTTCTGTTTTCTCACGGCCCAGCTATGAAAGTGAGGGGTTGTGATCACTAACTACAATTCAGAAATGAATGTAATCAGTAGAGTAATCAGGGTCTTCTGGGACCCCATATGAAAAACGTATTTTACACGTTCACTCTCTATTGATGCCACTCCACCTACTAGCATCTAACATTAATCTAAATGTCTGTAACTCAGACTGCCTATTTAAAGTGCAATACTTATAAGTTGCATTTCGTTCTCAGACTCACCACTAAGGTCAGAAAGGACTTTTATCCAGAGGGGAAAGTCTTGTGTTATCATGCTTAGTGCAACAAGGAAGAATAAAAGCTAGTAAGACAAACAGAAAAATAAAAAGATAGCGAATTATCAGCAGTGCAACTCAAAAAGAGAATATTAGAGGAACAAACAACAGTGTAACACAGACATTGCTGTATGTTTAGATTTAGTGTGGTGTACCAGCAGATCAGTAGTGAAAAATTGTGACTTGGTGTTGATGCAATAAAAGAAATGCAATAAAATTGGATGAGATCCGGCCCACAACAGCACATCTTACAATCATTACATACTTATGATCTCAAAATAGTTTTTGTTTACTTGTTTGTTTGTTTAAACGCATCTATTTGTATAGAAACTAATGTTTGATCATCTTTTTTTGTCTAGGTGCTTTTATACATGTAATATGGCTGAAGGTGCTTCTCAGACAATTTATAATAAGACAAAGTTATAATGTAAATACAAACCCACAACAAAAGCCTATAAGAATATAGTAAAATGATACAATGCACATATTATTAGAAATAAAAATGCTAATAATGCTCCTGATGATGATTATTATTATAAACTTTATTTGTATGGTAATTCTTTTTTGTTCTAAAGCAGAACATGCCTCCCTCCCCTCATAGCATATCCATTGTCATATTTCATACCTGTCAAATGTCATAACTGCACATTATTTATTATATTACGTGCTGCTATACAGGTCCTTGCTTCTGTTTACATTGCTGTGCTAATATGGCCCAATGCACTTTAATAACCCTCTTGCATATATGGAACTGTTGTTTCACTTATAACAGGTTCCATATTTCACCTTTAACTTGTGAAAGTGACAATCTGATCATACGTGAACACACCACAGCACACGGTGTGAACAGCACAAAATACTTCCTCTGCATTTAACCCATTCACCAAGTGAAGCAGGGGCAGCTACGAACAGAGCACCCGGGGAGCAGTGTGTGGGACGGTACCTCAGAGGTGCATATCGGTCTTTGGGAATCGAACCCACGACTTCCTGATCTCGGGCGAATGCCCTAATCACTAGGCTACCAGCTGCCTCTGTGTTCCTTGTTTAAGTTGTTTTACTCTTATTTAGCTTTTTGGCTGTTAAATTAAAAAATGTAAATATTTGTTAATACTGCACAGTCATAAAAAAGGAGCGGCTCAGGATACATTTCACTTTGTGTTGTACTTATAAGTCAAGAATCTTGAATAGTGTCTTCTGTACATGTCATGTGACTTAAGGTGCTTCTTAGAAGTTACATACAAATTCACAAAGAAGAAAAAGGCCTTAAGAGTATACATAAATGATATAAAATATTTGGAAAGGGATACGGTAAACAGATTATAATGTATTCAAGGTTATGACATCACAAGCATGAAGCATTCAAAACCGGCTGTGTATGCAGTGTAGTTTTGAGTTCATTTGAATTCTGTTTCTGAGCTTTCAAGTATGTTCAAGTTTGCATAGTACACCCCACATTTATTTTCAAAAATGAAGGAAATAATTTTTTCTTGTGGCCCCTTTAATTACGTCTTTATGTTTTATTTTGACACACATGCCTGGCACATAGCAAAACTGTGTGAATGTACAGCTTTCGTGGAAGCTTAACTCTGCTTTGGTGATGGGGTTTCGCGAGGTATGATTAATAGCTTACCCAGCTTACCTCTTAGAAGAGGTAGATAAGGTTTTTTGCCTCAGTTGCAACTGGGGAATTTTACAAAACCAGATTTCTCAGGAAGCCGAATTAAATATAAATTGATGGTAATATTTAATAGGGATATCTTTCATCTCCTCTCCTGATGCTGCTCTCCAAATAATATGGCCTAAATTATACAAATCAAAATGATATACAGTATTCCACTTTCATGTCTTTCACAGTGAAACTGTACACTAATCTAGAACCTACTTTTCATTAAAAACCCAAAAATAACATGAACTGGGTTTTACTTTTTATAAATAAACTATTGTGGCAAACGGTGGAAGAAGGCGACACCAACGCTGCTTCCATCATTTTATTGGTCTTTTATTTCTTCCAAGTCAGCTCACAAAACACCACACACAAACACTAACTCCTACTCCGCCCCTCCCCTTATATACACCCATAGAAAAAGCCTGCGTGTTGCCATGCCGATGAGCCACAGGTGCAGCTCATCGCCCCCCCCCACATGTCACGTAGCCCATGTACACCAAGCATGGCCCAGACATGAACCCATTAACCCTAAAACGACCAGATCGCCACACTATTATCAAAACAAAAGAATGCTTTATTTAAAGCTTATGTTCTAATTACCACATCAACTAATAATCGTAAGAATGTAGACTGAATTTTAGAGAAATTCTGCATATTTGTCAGCATGCCTGCATAATTAATCAGTGGTATCAACCGGAAAGTGACATTTAATTTACTGTTCAAAATGTCTAGTGATCGTATACGTGTTTTGAGAGTGTATATGCGTAAAGTTGATGATGGTAAAATAGTGAGAAATCCCCCAAAAATTGGGGGAGTGGCTCTATTTTACCTTTCAAATCTATGCAAATGTCCCTCAGCCATTAAAAGTTTTACAGAAAAAAACTGTTCTTATCATCACTGCTTTAAATAGTTCTGACTCAACATGTTTGTCTAGGATGAGACATTTCACACAAGGCCACTCTAAAAGATTTCCTTGATAATTTCACAATGGAAAAAACTAAGTGAAAAGCGTATGAACACCATTTTTTAAAAATGTAATTATTAGTAGTTGTTATTTGCATTGTCTATGTTACTGTATTGATATATGTATACATGATACGGCTTTCTCTTACAGAGAAAAACGCAGAGCACACATATAGCATTAAACTATAATATGAACTCTAAACTAAGGGTAAAAATGTGCAGTAAAAGGGTCATTTTTAACATTCAAAAATTGTGCAAAAGTCAAGCGGAAAGCAAACAGAATACTTTGAATGTAATTGTGTGTTTATAAGTGCAAATGATCAGCATCAGTTCAATATAAATATACATTCAGTCTATAAAAATACAGAAAAATAGGTGTACAGGCATGGAAATGTTTTGTGCATGTGCATCATTAAAGAATGATGTGTAAAGTGCAAAGGTGGAAAGTTGACTCAGGTCACAGTTGGGTGGAGAGGAGAGGAGTGTGGAGCACATGGTTTGTGGCGAAAAGTTCTCACACGGTCCGACTGCTCATGCGTCAATGCTTTGATAACGTCTTTCGGATGGGAGCAGTGTGATTCCTGAGGAACAGTTCTCCAGGCTTCCTGAAGGCACTTTCAAAGACTCTCATTTTCAATTCAGTCCCTGTACCTGTTTCAGAGGATTGCTTTTAGTTTGTTTAACCACACAGTGACCTAAATATGAATCATTCAAGTAAAAAACATAGTCATATAACTTTAAACGTGATCCAGTGAAAAAACAGGTGTAGATTCCAGGTTAGTAGGCCAGTGATTAGTATACTGGTGGTGCTTGATACTTTCATATCCTTTCATATCCTACATTAGATTGCTCTGTGGTATATATACAGTTTTAGAATATTTATAGTAGTCCTAGAAATATTAAGAGAGTTGCACCTTTACATTTCATTGTACAGCTTCTACAATGACAATAAAGAGATTCTGATACTGATTTTATACATATAAAATCAGACTCTTATCGGGCATTAAAAATATATCACCGTTAATCTATTCACAAAGTTGGGTTGGGAGCTGGGTCTATACTACGCAAGCTATTATGACTTTCACCTTGATATTTTACCACGGATGTATATCTAGCCGAATTGCACTGTAGGGGGCGAGAACGAGTCTTCTGCCTACTGTGAAACAGGGACGTCACTAGGACGGAAAGACAAGGGGGGCTTAGCCCCCAGGGTTTTAGGAAGGACTAAGTGTGTATAAAGGGCTGAAAACTTTTCACCAAACCTTTCCTTTCACTTAAGGAAACAAGTAAAGTTAAGTAATGAACTGTTATTGACACTCATAGTATTGCTCTGGTGAACTGAGTACAAACGGCGCTACCAGAGAAATATTACTAAACGGTCTCCGGCTGCTACTCGCTAACAAGCAGCGGTGTGTAGCTTCCCCTGGGTCCTAATGCCCTACTGCAGTGGTTCTCAACCCCAGGGGGGCGCGAGTGGGCTACCGGACCGTTGAAGTGGGTGAACCAGCTTAGGGGGGGCCCAGCTTGCAAAAGGTTGAGAACCACTACCCTACAGCATTACAGCAGCTTCAACAGCCACTACATCATTTTTATTCAATAGTGATAGCTAGACTTTTCGTTTCAATTAATAGTCTTGTTTCTATTTGTAAAGTGCTTATCTGCGCTCTTTATTATAGAATAATAAATTATATATTTAGAGTGGCTTGGGATCATTTGCGGGGGCTTCAAACCCCCAAAAAATAGACCTAACGACACCCATGCTGTGAAATTACCACATCAAACGTGACATGCTAACATGGATGCAGCTATGAAG
>JBBPDE010000040.1:27395337-27405775 GCA_037974605.1 Nannopetersius ansorgii | reverse complement strand
ATACACACTTTACAAATAGAAACAAGACTATGAATTGAAATGAAAAAGTCTAGCTATCATTATTGAATTAAAATGATGTAGTGGTTGTTGAAGCTGCTGTAGGTAGCGGCGGGCATTAGGACCCAGGAGAAGCTACACGGCGCTGCTTGTTAGCCTAGTAATATTTCTCTGGTAGCGATGTTTGTACTCAGTTCAATAGAACAATGCTATGCGTGTCCATAACTGTTCACTGCTGAACTTTACTTGTTTCCTTAAGTGAAAGGAAAGGGACAGACAGGTATATATATATATATATATAGCTGAAATTGGCCTACAGCTCTTTAGCCCCGCCCACTCTTATTACAGTTATGAGTGTTTCACGACAGACTGTATTTTAAATGAGGCACAGGGCATCCAATCAGAACAGAGATCATTTACATATCTGAGTATCAAAGCATTGAATGTTCATACAAGTTAGAAAACACTCATAGAATAATTACAATGAATTAAAACTACACGAGCTAGAAGAACAGGAAACCCACACATTTTCAGAAGTTTATTGGTAAGTAGTCATAATACAAGCAAAAGGTATTTTATACAGAGGAAGAAGCTGAATGTGGCTCATTTCACTGAGCAGTTTTCAGAATCTCTTTCAATAGCAGCTACTTCATTCCTGACCTAGAACCGTGCAATGTTTCCTCGCTGTCGTAGAAAAGAAATCATGATGCCAGGGTGTATGAGGGGAACATGCAAAGTGGAACAGTCTGTTTACAAAAGGCTCAAGTTATATGCATTGATAGTACAGCTGGAGATATTAGTAAGCATCACTTTCCGACCATGAACACAGAAATGTTTGGGAAAGACTTATTTAAACCTATTTATTTATATATATATATATATAACTATATACACAGTACCCCAAGCTGGTGGGGGTGGGAAGCTTGACCCTAATGTGTTATTGAAATGGTACGACAGAGTTTCTGAGCAGTACAGTAATGTTAAACCATGTGTTTTGTATCGTCAGCCATCATTTCCATCCCATACTTGGCAGTCAGTTCAGTTTTACTAGAAACTTTATTCACAGGTAAATCACAAAGAGACAAAACGTACCAGTTCAGTAACGCAGTAGATACTACGAAAACGGTCAATGTTAAATTATGAAATCCAAGATAAGAAAACTCTACATGCTCATATTGCTTGTAAGTCACACTGAAGAAAAAACAAACAAACAAAGTCTGAGTCTTAAATAACAGGCATATAACTACTACATCTGTAAAACATGAGGTATACTTTTTTGGCATTAAGACAATTTTCCAATTCTGGATTTCTTATCTAACACAGGCGAACACCATCAGTGCACAGGGAATCCATCAAATGGACAAAGAAAAACCAAAGAACAAACAAACAAACAAAAAAAATGTCAGTGCATAGTGCATGCCACAGTTTCAAAAAATGTCAGTACTAGTTAAATCCCAGAGAGACAGGACATTAAACACTTATAAGACAAATCTCTCGTATTTAGATCTCAGGGCTCCTCCTCTCATTCAGTGGAAAAAAATTCTAGACATTTAGAAGTAATCATTAATACAGACCAAAATGTTCAACAGAAAAAAAAACCCCATTAAACTTGAACCCTAAGTCAGTTACAAATTAACCTGGGACATTAGGATACTGAAAAAAGAACAAAGTTACAGTTTACTATAATGAAACTAAATCAACACACTATGTACACAGTAGACGAGCTGTAAAGTGCAATAAAAGCTAAACGCAGTGGGGGCGGGGTTTGGGTTCTGCTCAGTAGAGTTGGGAAGAGGCCCAGGCCGCTCAGTTCAGGCCCGGTCACAGATCAGCGTCTCCACCACGAAGGTGTTCTCAAAGTGACGGATGCTGTGGCACTTCCTGGCTTCTCTTTTATCGATACCTGCAGAGGAAACACAAGGTAAATGGTCATCATCACCTGGACTGACCGACATTAAACCACTTTTCACACAAAGAGAATTAAAAAGGGAAAGACGGAAGGAAACAGACAGGATGAGAGGGGGGGTGAAAGAAAGAAAGAAAGAAAGAAAGAAAGAAAGAAAGAAAGATAAGCGGAAGACAAAGCCACACAAGATGGCCAAAGAAAGATGCAGAGAAAGATAGGAGGAGGAAAGACAAAGAGGGAAGATGGAGAGAGAATGAGTTGAATGAGTTGAACAGGCTTTGAGCTTCATCCCTCTTATTCTGGAAAGGGCTAAAAATAAGCACCCGTGGCTCATTATAGACGTCGATGGTTATTTTTTAAGTCTGGGCTCTACAGAACAAATGCTGTCTAGCCAAACGCGTCACTCAGACTGTCACTGCGACTCAATCTGTGCAGTCATACGCGGAAGGAGAATCCTCCGTGAGCCAATAACTAATTCTCCCACGCTGCATCGCCCTCTCCCTCACTCGCATCACTTCCTCCTCCCGTGCAGCACCCTACTTGGAGATGCTTGGCGTACCCTCTGCTGGTGAATCATCCACACACGGATTAATCACACACTGGATTGCAGCGTTAGTGCACATCCCACACACACACGCACTACGAAGGACTACGCAGCGCGCGGCCTACACTGTTTCAGCTCCGGGTTTCCTCTTGCGCCGCCCATTCACGACGGAGGCGGTCAACGTGTGGCACGCACCAGCTCGAATAGCATTAGAAGGTTTACAGGTACAGCAGAGAATCACTCAGAGTTTTCCTGCTAAGTCACGCTTCCTCATTAAAGTTTTTCTGCTAAGTCACGCTTCCTCGTTAAAGGTCTCCTGCTGGTCACGTATGTGCCCACATGACTGCCCATTAGGAAAAACCTCAGCTCACGGACCCGTGTGCCTCCGCACCTCCTTTTTATTCAATACTGGTCACACATGAAGTGATATAAAGTAAATATTAAACACAATTCACTGTACTTTAGCTTTTAATGAAATGAGTCATGTTTTGGGCCTCGCCTTAACCCATGTTCACAGTGTGCTGCACTTTATTAAATCTCTATATTGGAGTTACCAGATGAGAAAAGTAATCAGAAAAATCTGACAACTCGGGGGTTAGCCTTTTGAAAAAAGTGAAGTTATGAACTGACAGGGACAAAGTACTGCCAGTTTATAACAGGAACTTGGAGTTGTGACTTCACACAGAGAGACAGAATGAGAGCAGATGTACTCACGTCTGTGAGCGTTGCGGCGCTTCAGCCTGTAAGTCTCTTTGCCATAGCACAGCCGGTGGATGAAGGGGCCGAGCTGGCGCATGTTCTTCACCCGGCCGGTTACCATCATCTCCTCCTGAACCAGGTACGTCTGAGGCAGGTACGTCCCTCTCTGCAAAGGGGACACACAAAGAGATGTGGTTAGATGCCCCTATACAGAAAATTATGGTCTATTAAAGAGGCACTATACAAACAAATATTATTATTACTATTATTAAAGCTATATCATCCTGTGTCTAAGTGAATGAATTTGGCCTTCGTTTGTATTCTTTTTGTGTTAGGGGTGGGTACTATTAAACCTCTGCTCTATTTATTAAAGCACATTTTACACAATTCCCTGAACCCCTGGTTTAGATTCTTAAGATCCTTCCACTCTCAATGCTGACGACTGCACTCCTTTCTCTGCCCCCCCCCTCCCCCCTCTAAGCAGATCACTTCTCAAATAATCCCTGTCCTTGGAAAAAGTCCATACATGTAGCTAGAAGCAAAAAGAGCAGACGGTGTGACTCAGAGCTAGGGGCTCAAGGTGAGATCTTTGGATGTGATGTTATGTAAAAAAGGCACAAGAAAAAAAAAAGAAAAAAAAAGGAAGGAGAGAAACGTCAAGGGTGTATAATCCGTTACCTTGACATTAACAAGCAGCTCCCACAGGTTCCTGGGAGGCATGACAATGGTGGAGTTGAGCTCGATGACATAGCACTTATCCAGCGCAATGTCGTGATAGGCTGTGAGGCCCTGTAGCGACAAGAAGAAACACAAATTAGAGCTTGCTGTGCAAGATAAACTTCTCATGGTTCATTTAAAGGATGGTAAATGGCTGGATTTCATATCCAACTTAAAGATCTGAGTGATGCTCAAACCCATTTTTGTGTCTGTGCTTATAATTAGGGATGCACCGATCGATCGGCCAGTGATCAGAAACGGGCGTTTTTTGGCCTGATCGGCCTGACCGGTGATCGGATCACTCGCACGTATTGCCGATTTCAAACCGATCTTTTTGGGGGGGGGGATTATTTATTTCTTTATGCATTACATTTTATTTATTTAAATTTGTGAAGAAAATTTATGAAAAAAAAAGCTTTATATTAAAGAAAATTAAAGTTTGTATTTGCTGTAGAGCTGCCACTATCATATGTCACTATTATAAAAGTAACCAGGGAAAGTAACTCCCACGTTACATTAAAAAAGTTGAAACCCATTTTTTGTGTCGTTGTCGTCGACTACATGCAGCAGCTCTAATTTTCTGTTATCTGGGGGGAAAAAAAATCGGTATCGGGAAAATCTGTATCGGCCGACCACACTTACAAAAAAAATCGGTAATCAGAATTGGCCAAGAAAACTGCAATCGGGGCATCCCTACTTATAATGTATATCGCTGCCCCCACAGTACCACTGTCCTGTATTGTTTAGGGTTTTAGAGTTTTAGACTCTAATCTGATGTTTCTGGATCTGATGTTTGGAGCAGGGAAAACATTAAGATGTGCAGGACAAGGACTGAAAGACTGTTCTATACCAAATATACGCAGGAACACATTGTTAGAAGCTTGAGAACATTATAAGAAGAGATTCCCTCCATACCCGGTGGAAATCGTGGATGATATCAGCTGGGTCGCTTCCTCCAAAGTCAGGCACAGGAACGCTGATCTGCTCATAGTTCTCTTCCAAGTAAATGCCGACGTTCTCCTGCAGCTCCTGTCTCCCTAGCAACGGCGCGTACACCGAGTCCTCGTACATCACCCGACAATGGAACAGGCTGTCCTCTGGGATCTGTGCGAAGAACGAGAAATAGAACGAGTCTTTAAAAAGAACATGCAAAGGGCAGGAGACGGAGCGCATCATTGGCGGGACTGAAAATTAGAGAGAGTGATTGACAGGGCATATTTTTACCTGTTAGGCGCAGAACATGGCCTAGATTTTGCCTGGTGCCTCTTTTTTTTTTACCTACTTCCAATGTGACTCATAGAAATAGTACTCACTTAATATCTTTCAATTAAAATGACTTTTCATATTACGCACCGACCGCTATTCGTGCCTCACCTGAGGGGTGAAGTAGTAGCGATAGACGTAAATGGACACCATGATCAGTCCCGACGTGAAGATGACCAGGCCGAGGGTCAGGCAGCAGATGCCGCTTACAGGGGACTTCTTGGGCCTGAGAGGCAGGACCAACTCATCCTAAAGAGAGAAAGAAAAACAAGGTCATTTTTGACTGCAGGTAACAAAAAACAACAAAAACAGATTGTAAATACGTACTAAAATGTTTAAGTGGCATTAATATGGACAGGCTTTCCAGTGATCTGTGCGAGATCACTGAGACCTGCCTAAGCACCAATGAGGCACACGGTCATGATTTGAGTCGATTCTGTTCGATATACTCTTAGAAACTTCAAAATAAAGAAAGGATGACCACAAATCTTTCTCCAATTAGGCAGGAAGCCTGCAGGTGAAAGTGTGTGGTATGAGGCTAAAACGGGTGATGAGGGTTAAACTGAGGTTAAGGGTGTACCACAACACTAAGTAAACTGTGACCTTTGGTGTTGGAACAATGCAACTGCAACAGATGGTATGATTATTAGAATGAAGCAAATTTGTATTGTGTCAGTATATACTGTTAGCCCCCTACTGGGCATCCCCAATAATAAAAAAAACTAACCAAGAAATATAAACTGTTATTTACAGGATTTAAGCCTGAGCTAGGGATCTTATTAAGCAAATCTGGGCCTAGGCAGTGTCACGAATAAACGTAGGCCTTCTCCTGAGTATAGACTGATCTGGCCGCCTTCATGAATAAAGGCGGACTGGTTTATGCATCTTCATGAGTGAAGATTGACCTACTCATCTTCATGAATAAAGATCTTCATCTTCTCAATATGCAGCCCGCCTATGAAGTCAAGTGTGTTTGTTTCAGTGCGTTCAGGGCCCTCCATCTCACAGAGCTGGAGATATTTTCATGAATGCAGCCTCATCAAGAAAAATAACTACTATTAAATCATAATAAAGGGCATCTTTATTAGTATAGACTTGTCTGTCCATCTAAAGACTGATCTGCATTTTTCTATTGTTCTTCCAAAGATTAGCCTAAGCATCCTCAATACACAGCCCATTCATGAAGACAAGTGTTTGTTTTTTGTTGTTGTTGTTCCAGTGGGTTCTCTCTCGCATTACACCAGATCAGCTCTAGTGGCACACAATTTCTCTCCCTCTGTGAATGTAACTCGATATTTTCTCCATGTAACCGCCAAGAACTGAGTCACGCAGCTCAGGAGGTGGCAGCGTTAGCAGCTCAGCAGTCCGCCCCCGGTCTCTCAGCCGTGCAGCCATTCCGACTCAACCCACGCCGACTGCACTACTACAGCCAGCCCCGCAGACTGGGCTGTTATCTGACGCAGCCGTACTACTAATCCCCACACTGTACTTCCACAGCCCATATTTGTGCAGAGCTCCTCTCTACGTAAGCCAGATGGTGTGGGAGATTCTGAGAGACTCTCAATGGGCACTGAGCAGAAAATAACACCTCTGTAGCGCCCAGGTAAATGGAGTGACGTCATTTCTGCTTAATTCCTCCATTCAGCGACTGAATGGGTGGTGATGCATACACAGTAGCTAGGACCAATTCTGTTTCTGGCCGATGATCAGTTTCCTGAACTTTGCCATCCTTTCATCCAGCTTTTATTGACAGATCTGCATCTTTAGATTAGACCTTGCAGACAAACGCAAGCATGCCACAGAGGCTGTCTATTAATAGCTCGGCTAAAAGAAGGACTCCATTTTAATCTGCAGTGGAAAAACGACGTCCTGTGCAGATCCAGCTCAAGCTGGATGGAGGCCTGTTCATTTAATCACAAAAATAAATGCAAACGCTATATTATCGGATGCTCTAATTCGTGATAACTGAGGGTGATTTTAGTTCAGGGTTTGTCAAGGACAAGCTATGCTGAATGACCTGAGCATTTTATTACAACCACATCCCTCCAGATCGTAATACGACACGGTTCACCCTGATAAATAAATGCTAGAACGATCACAATGACAGACACGTCCACAGCACATTCTGTACCCAGCTATTGTGTCCCCTCCTCCCAGAAGCCTATAGACTGGCTTAGATCTACAAATAATGCTGGGATTTCAACACAAGCAGTTATGTGCATTGTGTGGGGACCTTAATATTTTTTCTCCATCAATTAGAGACAATAAAAACAGGATTATAATGTGGATTTGACAACAGCTTTTAACACAGCAACTGCAGGCAGCATCACTGCAAAGGTCTTTATTATCTACAGTCCAGTGCAGCCAGCTGGTGTCGTTGTAACACACTGGCTGTTTCTGCATAACCTTGATGCAGGCTCAATGTTCTGCACTTCATGTACGAGTGGAATCATGATAATTATTTTTTTTATCATATAATGATACCCACCATCCTTAAGTACCAAAAAGGGTGTACAGACATAATACAATTGTGAATAATTCGAATTAAATAGCAAAAATAACACTATTGCTGGATTAAAGTACCAAAAATGACTGTCCTAATTACAGGGTTTCCCCCTTTTCCCCCTTACTTTTCTCTAAAAAAAAAAAAATCAAAAATACAAATAATGACAGGACTTTTATTCGTTTTCTATGGAGGAAAATGTCAATTAAAAATGACAAAAAAAGGTTACAAAAATTACAGCAAACATAATAATACTAACTACTGTCATAAAAACAGGATTTCTTAATTTTCTTTAAAATATATATATACATAGGGGTGCAGCCTTTGTTTTATCAGGCTGACAGTTTTTTTTATTACTATTATTTTAACAAATTACCAAAACAGCTGTCCTAGAAAGAGCATTTACCCTTTGTTTAAATCAAACAATTAAATAAATAAATAATAATACATCGGGGTGCAGCCTTTGTTTGTCGGACAGTTGGTTTTTAAATGTTATATTCATAATAATACAGAAAAAATACTCACTTGAGGGTAAGACATGGTGATTTCTTCTTTGTCTCCATCGTTCTGCTTCTCAGGCTTCTGTGCCGAGACGGGCTGAAAAGAGATCTTCACCATGTCTGTATCTGTTTCTCCTCTCTCAGTGGTTCTAGTCTCAGAAGGTGCTGTGAAGAGAGCCCACCCTCACTCTGAACAGCCTCTCCACCAGGACAGCTCTTAAAGAGGATTCCCTCGCTTCCGGACCCCTTTCAAATTAAGAGTCAGCCAATCATCAATCGTCTATTAATAACAGCTCTTATAAATAAAACCAGTGCTACAGAGGGACCCGCACAACAAACTGCCTCCAAGAAAAAGTCAGAGAAAGTCTTCTTCTGTGCACTGACCAAAGTACAGCATAATCAATGCTAACCCACAAAAGTGGCTCAAAAGTCAAATATTTAATTTTACACATTCAGTATACAAAATGTAAGTCAGATACAAAAATATATTTTACAAAAAGTCAAAAACAAGAGTAAAATACAAATATTTAAAATATAATTTTACACATATACAAAATATAAGACAAATACAAAAGTGGTACAAAAGGAAAATTCAAATATCTGTTTTTTCACACATACAAAATATAAGTAAAATACAAAAATGGCAAAAGTGGTGTTTCTAAAGTAGACTAGTACATTATTGCCACATTACAAAAGTCAAATATTTGCAAATGTTTAATTTTACACATAGGCCTACACAAAGTACAAAAGTGGCAAAAGTACTATGGCCAAATAATTCACAAAAATTGCATAATATAATTAAAAAAACACAGAACTAAATGTAAATGACTAAAAAGTCGATTCATTTGATCCATCCATGGGTGAAGTGTTATTGCTTGAGAATACTCCATCAAAATTAAATGTCAAGATTTTACTTAAGCACTCGTTAGATTACAGGTACGTCTTCTCAGTTTCATTTCTCTCACCCAAACAGTCTCTTCGGGGGTCGGAAGATATAGTCGTGACATTTTCTCGATTCACTGTATATATTTTCAATTTGTTTTTATTATTCTGTGTTTCGCGCACTGCTCCCAGTTAGCCAGGATCACTGAAGGGCTCTGAATGACACTGTATGTAGGATTTGAACTCTTTAGGCCCTGATAACAAAGCAACCCTTTAGACAGCTATATAACAGGGAAGCGTAATTAAAACATCACTCTCTCCTTTAAGAACAAGTGATATCCATTGTATGGCTTATTCTCAAGTGATTTAATAACAATTATGACAAGAGCTGTGATAATTTAGCCCAACACATCTGTACAGAGCACGTAAGGATAAGGAGATTATTACATAATATCACAACATAAGGCAGCGAGTGTGTTTTCCTCAGGCAGGCAGAATTAATTCAGTTCAGGAGAACATCAGTGGATCAGCCTGGGCTTGTGCTAGCAGCTCATTTTGTAATATATTTTATAAGATGTGTGCAAACTGTACTTTAATGTTTGCTAACGCAAGTAAGTTTTGACTTTTTCTAGAGGTCCATTCTTCTTGGAGTATACAGTTTTCTAATAGTGTAAAATACTGAAAAATATATATAAATTTCATGGCTTGATATATATAATATATATGGTGGCAGATTACTGCTAGTACACATCGGGCATTTCGGTAATTTGGTGTCGGTTGTTTATATTATTTTTATTTTTAATATAAAATGAAGGAAGAGACATAATGAAAATATGTAGATAAAGCACAGAAGAGCATTTTTCCCTACCGTCAGCCTGACAAAGAAAGGCTGCACCGCTATGTGTGTATATATATATATATATATATATGTGTGTGTGTGTGTGTGTGTGTGTGTGTGTGTTTATGATAGTTAATAGTTTTATTTTTGCTGTCATTTTTGTAACTTCTTTTGTAATTATTGAATAAAATGAATAAATAAATAAAAGTTCGATTTGCAGCTGTAACAGTGTCCACTCTTCCTGGAAGGCAAGTGCTTTGGTTGGAATTTGTGCCCATTCATTTATGAGGACAGACACTGGACGAGAAGATCCGGCTCACAGTCTCCGTTGCAGTTCATCCTGAAGGTGTTGGTTGGGGTTGAGGTCATGTCTTTGATATGACAGTAATGGATGCTCTTCTGTACTTTGTCTACATATTTTCATTATGTTTCTTCCTTTATATATCTTTATATATAGCTACTATTAACAACTGACACCAAATTGTCAAAGTGTACTAACAGTAATCTGCCATTAGGGCTGGGCGATTTGGCCTAAAATCTAAATCTCGATTAATTGAACATTTTAACTCGATTACGATTAATGAACGAT
>JBBPDE010000040.1:27376478-27393108 GCA_037974605.1 Nannopetersius ansorgii | reverse complement strand
AGAGAGAGAGAGAGAGAGAGAGAGAGAGAGATACAGAGACAGACAGACCACCTCAGGGCGTGTTGGTTTCCAAAGGCTAGACAAAAGCTCGGCTCCTGATTGGCTGCTGCTCCCCCGGGTCCTCCGTCACCTGTCCTGCAGCCCCTCATTCACATGTAAATCGGAGCCCTTAAAAGCCTCTCTCACTCTACCTCAGTGCAGAAAAACACGCCTGGCTCGTTAGCTCTGTGCATTTGAAGACCCTCCTTTTGTTCCGGCCTGGGCTCGCCCACCATCTGCCCCTTTAGGGGAGTCGGCGGAGTTATTTATTTCTTGTTAAATTTATTTGGAGCACAGCAAACATGGCCCCGGCCTCTCGCAGCAGCAGCAGGAGTGAGGATGACTACTACGGCATCCGAGGGGACAGAAAGGTTAGAAACTCACTCCCTACATCATCAGATCTGCTCTTTAGCTCTGTTTCTTTCTGTTTTTACAATTCTCTTTACTGTTTTCTGCTGTGTAGACGAGAAAGCCGCTGGTGGAGAAGAAGAGGCGAGCTCGTATTAATGAAAGTTTACAGGAGCTGAGGTTGCTACTAGCAGACTCGGACGTGAGTAAAACTCAACTTCTCCACAACTTTTGGACCGCAGCGGACCAAATGTGTAACTATATACCCTAAAGGCCCCTTTTGTGTCACACTCAGGCACAAAGCAAGATGGAAAACGCCGAGGTGCTGGAAATGACCGTGAAAAGAGTGGAGAGTATCCTCCAAAACAGAGCTAAAGGTGAGCTAAAGTGTTGAGTGTCGTTAGCCTAAACAGGGGTAAACATCTCCCCCCTGTAGTAGAAGTTCAACTGAAGTTTGACTGTTATCACTGTTACCATTTAGAAAGATTTTCAGTGTTTTCCACATGTTATGTTTGTTCACATGAGCCTCCTGAAGACTGTTCCGAGAGCATCTCCTGTCCTAATCTCCTGAATTGGTCTTTTCACACTGCGTTCTACCATAAGATTTTAGCACTTAGAACTCACCTCTGGTTCTCACACTGTCCTGAAACTTGAGTGTTTCCTTGTATTGTAAGTCGTTTTGGATAAAAAAGCATCCGTCAAATGAATGTAGCCCAGTACAAAAGTAAACAAGCACTTTGGAGTGAGAAGTACTGCTGTATACTTATTTATTGATGGATTTATTTACTTGCTTTCTTATTGCCAAACTGCCCATTAAAACCTGAAACTGGGAGTATCAGTGGGTTTTTGACCTTAATGTACGTTTGTGTATCCCAGCAGCTGACAGCATGAACCGGGAAGCCAGTGAGCGCTTTGCTGCAGGTTACATCCAGTGCATGCATGAGGTCCACACGTTTGTGTCCAGCTGTCCGGGCATCGATGCGGCCGTCGCTGCTGACCTGCTGAACCACCTGCTGGAGTGTATGCCTCTGAATGGCGAGCAACGCTTTCAGGATGCGCTGACTGACCTGCTGTCTGAGCCGGGCCACTACGGGCCGTGGCCAAATGAGTCCCCTGGAGGGATTGCTTGTGGCGAAGGAGGTGGAGGAAAAGCAGGAAGCTCATCTGATCTGTCCATGTCTCTGTCCACCATGTCCAGCGATGACCTCAGCTCTGATGGCGAGGACACTGAGAGCGAGCGTGGCCATGGAGCACCTGATGACAGGGATGCAAGAGACCCACCCACAAGCTTCTCCTCCAAGGTTATGTGGAGGCCCTGGTAGAGCTGGTGGGCACTGGACTGTGGGGCTATGACACAAGGCAGAGTAGTGTTTCTCATTTCTGGCCCTAACTGATCATTTCACAAGGAAATCGGATCCAGTTGGAGGAAAGCTAAGGAGAATTCATAAAATCATTTGGACAATCACCTTAGGTTTAACCTCTTAGACTCTAGGCTTATTATTCAGTTATTAATCTTAAAGGAATACTCAAGCATTTTTTTCAACCTAATCTTTTTGTAGCGGATAATTATTTGCGACCTGTCTACCACGGACAATGATTTTTAACGTGTTTACCTGTATTAAGTGAAAGAGCAGAAAACGGTTGACTCAACACTTATATTAGAAGCCAGTGCGCACTTGCATCAGTTACTTGTTCTCTCTGTACCCGAGTCCTGTCTAATTATCAGGTTCTTTATGGACCGAATCGGGTGTGTTCGCTTAGACCCAGGCGACAGAAAACCGCACAGTGCAGTTGAGACCTCTAGCCCTGGAGGTGGGAAACACTGGTGTAGGCTATAATAACACCAGGCAAATGAGCATGTGTGTAGTCTACAACACAGGACTATTGACCACATAGGCTCTGTGTGCTCAGTTTCGTAGTTAGGCCAGAACCTTTGGACTCATTAGCCTCCTAGATCGCAACCGGCGATGGGCCGTGTCTATAACAATTGTGTGGTATGTTATAAAGCTCTTCTTGGTGTAGCGACCGCATTTCAACCCAGTAACACAAAACTGAATATTGTTTTATCTTGTTTTTTCATATATTCACATCTTTTGTATTTAAAAGTTCTGTATAAGCTAAATTAAGACGACACTGTTGCAATGAGTGTTTCTCTGAAGTGCTTATCTGTATCTATAGAAGAGAATGTAAATATTTCATCGTTGTTGCTGTAGATATGAAAGTTGGTCCATTCATGAATAATAATAATAATAATCAATAAAGGAAATATCAATAATTACCCAAATGGTGGTGTCGTTATCTCTTTAGCTGATGTTTCATGCAGTTGTGGGGTGATAAAAGGAAATGTAAGATATCAGTGAACAAATATTGGAGACGTTTCATGTTTCTGAAACCGTATGGCTTCAGAAACCCGGTGCCACTGACTTCAAATGACAACGTCCACGTCCGAATTCAACAGGCACATCCTGACACACCTCGCTTGTGGTGGCTCTTCAGGCTATTTGAAAGTGAGAAGGTGCTGCTTTGGAGTGCTTCTTTTTGTTCTTGAGCTCTAAGAGGTGTCAAAGCCAGCACCTCTGAGGGTTGTTAGCCTGGACCTGACAACCTTAGCTGTCACTCTGCTGGAAACAGCTAAACCTTTTTTTCTGCTTTCATCTTCCTGTTAGAACGCTTGTGTGGGGGACACGTCTCCAATTCACCCAGCTAGCTTACCGAGAAAAACTAGTCGTTGACAGCTTCCTTTTTTAAATTTTTTTTACACGAAACAGGGTCATGAGAGTAAAGATAATGAAAACTAACATTCCAGAAACCTTACAACGCTGGACTTCCCAAGGCTGTGTTCCAATCTGCAGAACTCCACGCAAACAAGTGTGTAAAACAAGTACACAAGTATTAGGAAGGCGTTCGGTAAAGTAACGTTATTTTTCGAAGTTCACATCCAGTGTTGCTAAGCATAGATTCCATGCGTATCCATGCTGTTTAATGCAACAGATATGTACTACTGGTATCCTCTGGCCAGAAGTGATGATAAAAAAAACCTTAATGATATAAAAGAAATCAATAAATGCTGGAAAAGGGCATCTCCTATCTGGATTTAGTATAGTATAGGAAAACTGCCCGGAGCCTTTCCTTTCACGACCCATCTGTTAGGTCAGACCAACACGGAGGACATAAACACGGCTTTCAGGCCAGATACTATTACTATATACACAATCATTTTGGGATTTTGTTAACAAACAGGACTCCTGCGTGACCAAAAATACTGAATTAAATAATGAAAGTTAAAAAAAAAATTACTTTAATGACTTAAGGCCTAAGTTTTCAGTCCCACAGGTGGAACGTTTGCATTGTTACAGCATTAAAGTGAACAGAACAAAAAGATGAAGCAGCATAATCAATAGAATAAAAAGAATAAAAGCTATACAACACAACAGTATAATGTGTATTTGTGTACGCGTTGGATTTTTGCATGGATGTAGTAGGCGCAGTCAATCCACATCGCTTGAAAACGTTTGTGCTTGATGAACGCGCGCCCGAAGCTACATTCAAGCGAACGAAATTGAAAACATTATTAATCTTTTCCAAATCCACATTTGAACTTCGCGGGTTGTTGTCGGCTTGTAAGGGCGGGGGTGGCTTCTCTGCTAGTGAGGCGGATTAGTGGCGTCTGTTAGGTGCCGACTTGATAGTGGGGTGGTTGGGGGGTTGTTGTCCGCACTTTTAACACCTCTTGTTTAAATTGGTGGAGGTGTGAAGCTTCATCAAAGGCAGCATCCTCCTTCCCACAGCACGTCCAAGTCTGCAGACTAGCCACCAAAGGCAAGGAGATCGGATGTGTGCTGTAAAAAAAAAAAGAGAGAGAGAAAGAGAACAGGAACGCTAGAAACGAGCCGTTTGATTTGCAGCATATGGCGCTGGTAGGGCTCCAACGGTTAGTCTTCCAACAGACTCATTAGAGGATGAACTGGAGCATGTGGGCCTGCACACAAAGACCAAGACCCTCTGCCCAAAAAAGATCTTTAGTAGCGCTACATACAGGATTCCTATATAAATATAAACAGTGTACATTATACAGAAATGGAAATATTATTTAAAAACTTTTTACATGAATGGTGAGTGTTTTTACACAATAATATTACTAAATAATACTATATCTACAGCATTCCTGTAAGAAATTAACTGTGAACATTAGCATACTATAACAACTACTAAATGTACATTATATTTTATATACAGGATATATAATTATTAGATGTACAATAGTTTTTCAAAATGTTTAGCTGAGCAGCGAGTGTTTTTTGCAACACTATTATTTAATAAAACTAAAAAGAATCAATGCAAATTCTACAGCAATTAGTGATATATGTACAGTAAGTGCAGTATTACTTGTAGTTTCTATCAGAAACCTGGTTTAACTCATCAGTCCTTCATTTAATTAAATCAGGAGCTGCTGATTTCACAAATCCGAACCATGGCTGGAGGCACTGAGGAGGAATCTGGAACCGAACCTGTGTTCTCCTCACCAGCTCACAAAGTATCCTTTTTTTTCACAAATCGTGGAACTTTTACTGCTGTTTTGTTTGACTGTATTTATTCTAATGTTAACTTTGCCAGCAGAAAGCAACTTTATCTGATTGTTCTATACATATATATACATAGCCCCCCAGCTATGGAACTCACTACCACCTGACCTCAGAAACATCAATTCACTATTAGACTTTAAATCCACACTCAAAACCAATCTGTTCAAGCGTGCTTTCTCACTCTGATTCTTAATTAGTCTTTTCTTGTCTGTAATTGTTATTTTATTTTATTTTTTTCTTTACAGTTTGTAGCACTTGTTTTATTGTACAGCGTCCTTGTGTGCCAGAAGGGCGCCTTTAAATAAAAAAAATTATTATTATATGTATATATTAGTAGAACCACCAGATAAAGTTGCTTTCTGCTGGCAAAGTTAACATTAGAATAAATACAGTCAAACAAAACAGCAGTAAAAGTTCCACGGTTTGTGAAAAAATGGATTCTTTGTGAGCTGGTGAGAACACAGGGTACTATTATAATAATACTAAGTAGTATACTAAGAACAGGATACCAAACAAGTATAATAGCCTACAGTTCTGGATGCACTGATATTGGAATTCCAGGCCAGGGCTGATATCCCATCTTTTTCCTGTACATATGGTGCCAGTTATATTTTTATTAAACTCTCTGCTGATATTGACGCACCTGTATCAACTATAATGAAAGTACTATGGGAATATTACATGGGGGTTTAAGCACAGTACAGTATCGTAGAGGAAACGTCAGTTCTTACAGCATTACTGTACCCCTGTTCATAAAAGAGGTTTGGTTTCAATTTCATCATCAGTTCATTTTCAGCGAAAAACCTTCTGCACAAAAGCACAACTGAGCCATTTTCCTTTTGTAAAAAATAAAATTTTATTCAAAACAAATGTCATGGAATCATAACAGTGGAGACACGCAACGTCTGGTGTACAATAAACACTTTCCAAAAAAGTAACATTTAGAGTGCACGCACTTTCCTAACAGCAGCCTTATTAAGACTAAAATAAAAGTTCCCTCCAATCACAGCTGTAGCATTTACCAGTGCTAATCGCTTTACTCCCCCCTCAAAAAAATAACACTGCCTACCACAGACACCAGGCTCTAGGCCATCTGAGCTGACTGAGACGGTAGAAGGAGGACAGAGGAAACATAGAAAGACCAGTGAGAAAAAACGACTAAACACACTTTTTCTACACAATCTCTTAAGGCAGTCTGTTCGAACAGTCAGCACCGAAGTGACCGTCGTCAAACGCCAACAAGGCCTGACTATATGAGACGTGTCTTTCTTGATAGCTTTGTACCACAGTTGCCCACTCAGAGAACTTTCTATGGTCATCTCCAACAGAATAGGTTATAAAATAATTTACAGTACATATATTAACATCGTCATTGCACATTACATCTGGGTTCAGATCGGTCACGTCCAAACGAAGCTTGGTCCATAAGCAGTTCTATATAATATCACCCGCGTTTCTCCACATTCGGCAGGTAAAAAGCGATGTGCATTTGTTTAAAAAATAAAATAGAATAAAATCCGTATTTGTAACTTGCTCCTTAGACCCTCTTTTCACATGAGCTATACGTCCCCCTTGTTCACCCTCGGGAGAATTCGAAGGTCTGCGTTTTTACAGCACAACGTGGCACGTGGCAGAGGTCTTTTAAAGAAGATGAAAAAATAAAACATATGAGCAAAGGAAACAGAAATACTTGTTGCTGTGACAACAAAGAGAAATACAATATATATGAGACGAGTTTAAATTACAGGGACACAGCTTGTTAGAAAAAAAAAAAAGTTAGAAAATCTCATCTGAAAATGTAGCTTAAGCTCATAGCTGCTTTACAGCTCACAAAATTAAAAGTGTCCCCAACGCTGAACCAAGAGAACCAAGGAAATGTGAGCTCGTTCTTCACTGCTCCTGGTTTGAGGGGGCCACTGTGACATCACTGTGTTCAGACTCCCCCATGTGCAGGTCTGGGAGCTCCTCTTCCATCATATTCTCTGTGACTCCCTCACAGCCAACACACGCCTGCACAACACACAACACACAGAGCTCAGCCAGGGCTTCCATACTGCTCTTATTCTTTCTTTAATGTTTAACGGCAGTTAAGGTCCGCTGTCATAAGCTGTGAAATATTCAAATTTTATCACTAAAATCCTGAATCAAGTAAATTAATAAAGCAGCGTTGATTTTCAAGAAATTTAAACCTCAAATGAACATATCCTCCACCTATTACACCACACCTTTCCAGCCTCTCTTTGTCTTTAAGATTTAAACTGTTACTGTACCTTTAAGACTGATTTATGTCATGTGACCTCTATTCTGATTGGCTGCCTTGTATTGTGCATCATCCAAAAGCATCTCAAAAGCAAACTTAAGTTCAGACTGTAATCCACAAGGAACATCAGAGAAAAACAATTTTAAATGACCATTAAGAGTATGAGCACTAGTTATTTCTGAAATCTGGACCCTGTTTTTCAAAAAAAAAAAAAAAGTATCTAGGTGTTTAGATAATCTTAACTGGTGGAGGGTGGAGAGATAGTGTTCAATATGGTGCTTGCTCTACCATTTAAGAATCATCTCTGTGCTAAGATTCTTTTAAGAAGACCAGCCCATATCAATTCATTTCTTTACTGGATAAGGATGAGTGTCATTCATGATATTTAATCACTTATTTTTAGGTAAACCAATAAGACATCATTTCTAAAAAGCTAAAATGACATCAAAGCCTACCTGAAATCAATATGTATGTTTTCTTAGCTTATGCCTTATTAAAAGACTGTTTAAAAAATGTTTTTCACTTTGTGCACTAGTTAATATGTGAAACCTCAAGGCTAGTTATGCTAAGTTTTGGAGCCATTCTGAATTGTGTTGATGCTGTTGTCTTTAAATGTGGACCTATGGACCTTCAAAATTAAGCGTTTGTTTCTTGCATGGATGCTAACCTTGACATCGATGGCTTTGGGCAGGCCTCCCCTCCTCAACCAGGGATGAACCTCTGCTAACTCTTTCTTCTGTTCCTCAGAGAAACGCGGCTGACTCTTCTGCATCTGCCTCAGCTTCTCGCGGTCCTCACGCAACACCTGCTGGATATCACTATCACATGGAAACACAAACAGGGCCTGGTTACAACACCTTAATAATAACGACTATACAATAAAGGCAAGAGATATAAACCTCTGAATCTTACTGGGTTACAGTTCTATAGGAAACAATTCAACAATTCACAATTTCAGCAAGATTTGACTTTAATATTCTGTTATAGTTAAGAAGTACTTTTAATTTGACTCTGAGTATACAAATATGAGTGGAAGAATTATTATGCTCAATACAGTACAGTACAGCTGAATTTTCACCTTTGCATAAATGTATCAGTGAACTTGAATACCCCTAATAACATATACAAAGAGACAAACGCACACAAACACACACACACAAATTCTGACCCAGGGACACAGTTTTGAATGTGCCTGAAGCTACCGGCTCTAAAATGTGAACACTGGTGCCCCTTTCACGGACATAAGGGTGTAACACTGTCAGTAAATGCTAGAGTCATGACAAGAGGAAAGGGAGAATGGCTCTTCTTTGGTTTTGACTGCTATTAATTTATATAATAATTATATTTTATATAATAATTTATGTAATGATATTCTATATAATAATGTATAATAATTTATGTCATTTAAGAGTCTGGATTAAAAGTTTGGGAACAGGAATGGGTCACACTAAAATTAACCCCATGGGGTCCTATAGGGTGGGATGAGGGGCATGTTTGCTTTCTTTTCTCCCCTCCCACTTACCGCGAGGGCAGCTGGTATGTCATCATAACATCCTCGTCTACGTTGGTGGCGAGGAGCCACAGAGGATCCTGCAGTGCATACTTAATCAGACTCTCGTTCTCTTCCATTTCCATTGGCCCTGAAACGCCACCAACCAGCCCTTTAGCTTTATGAGACTTCTGAGAAGAGTCCACACTGCCAAAGTAGTTACTGCTGTTGTTACTGGTGTGACTGCGCCCTGAGAGAGAGAGAGTGAGAGCGAGAGAGAGAGACACAGAGAGAGAGACCATAAATCTCAGTTTCTTCAGCATTCCAATAATGGTGAGATGATCTGTTGTAAGTGTATCTACAGTATTATGCAAAAGTCTTAGACAAGTACGCAAATATTTTGAAGTCGTTTGTATCATCAGTTTGGTTTCTTTCTGCCATCAAAGCCACAAGTGAACATTAGAATAAATGTAAACAAACAAGAAAGCAGTAAAAGTATCCAGATTTATTTTTTCTAAACCAGTAGAACAATACTGGTTTGGGACCAGATTTCTGCTCTGTGCCTCCAGTCACCATTTGGAGATTCCATCAGCAACACGCCTAATTTAATCTTACGAAGCAAAAAGAGCCAAACCAGGTTTTTGATGGTAGCTATATGTAATAAAGGGTAAAGGGGGCATTTTGCTTAATACTGGCTTCAATAAGCATTAAACAATTATTATTGCCTAAGACTTTGCACAGTACCATATGAATGTACACAACGCAAGAGCTTGCAACGTTTAGTTTTAGTCGGTGTTAAGCAAAAATAAAAAAAATCAGGATGTACCAGTTCCACTCGCAGATCCTCCGCTAGCAGATGTCCCACAAGCAGAGGTTCCACAGCCATTAGAACCGGAGCCCATGGACCCAGAGGTGGCGGAACCCGTTCCTGAACGCGAGTCCTCCAGCAGGAGGATGTCCAGCAAGTCGCTAGATGATGAGAGAGCATCACAGTGGTGACCCTCACCTGCCGAACCCTCATCCTGCCAAAACAGACACAAGGCAAAAGGGGTAAACTACCAAGTTACAACTACAGTCAAGACTGGACTTAAAATAATAAAACACGGTTTCATAAGAAAACCTCCTAATTCCATTTTATTTACTCATTCTTTTTACACACTGTAAAACATAAGCAGCCCTGAGTGTTTCAGTAAATAAACATGTTGTCTATAAAGAATATATATTCTTGTTTTCAATCAGAAAATAAACAGCATATGACTTTTAAATATGACTGTGTATATGGGTGAAACATACTGGATTTTGGCAAAAAAAAAAACATATCTAAGATGCTGAATTAAGATTATAATCAAAGAGGAAGTCCATGCTACTACAAAACACTGTCGGAAAAAAATTGAAGTCACACAAATACATAGCAAATGCGTGTCTACGTGCATCGTTGACACACTGGTCTGCATGCAGTCTTGAAATGGAATGTAAGTGTAACAGTGAAGTTGTGGAAGGGTTAGAACTGTCACACTGTGCCAACCATGCACCGTTTCAAAAGAGAACAACACATGCTGTCATAACACCTTTATCATGTGTGTATATTAAGGGGATGGATGAAAAAGAAATAAGCATCATTGACCTCCTTGAAACAAAAAAGCCGGGCAAAAAACCCAGAGCCAATTCAGGCCGTAGGCTTGGGACTCCAACTTAAAAACAGTACAAAATAAAAATATGGTATATATATATATATATATCTCAAGCAAACCAAAGAGGAGCTGTTGCTTTGCTTTAATAAGATGGCAAGGAGGTCAAAAGTAGGAGAGGAGCAGTAAGGGAGCATTTTGTTTCATGATGGGCCTACCTCTTCACTGGGACACCTGAATTTACAGATAAATCTGTCCCAAGAAAAAACCTCTCCATCTTTCTCTTGATCCCCAGAAAACCTGGTGCCTCGCGGGGGCGGGACCAGTGCAGGCCATGGCCTGTGATTGGCCCCTACTGGACCAGGCGAAATGAGTGACGGCTAAAAGGTGCAAGGGACACAGGGGTTAGCGTTGGAATTTCGGCGTTGTGAAACTTCTGTTGCAAGACTCTACTGTTTTGCAATGTTTTCACAACAGTGTTTGATTACACTTCAGTTATCATTTTAAACATGTAAAATAGAGTGAGGGATTAAAAAAGATGTGCATAGTTCTGGGGAAAAATTAGGTACTTCAGCCAAATAGGTAAGACAGTAGATGTCTGTAGAGGTTGGTCATTCACACAGAAGACATTTCTCTAATTAAAGTTGGCTCATTAGATCTAGATCAACGTGAAAAGTTGAATGACAGCTGCTTTTCGGGCAGAATAACGGCGGATTGTGAGGCACTACATTGCCATCTGGTGGCTAAAAGTGGTGATTACAGGTGAACAGAGGCAATGAGAAACAGAAGAGAAAGACAGAAACAGAGCGAGGAAGAGGCAAAAAAGAACAAAGATACAGGAAACATAAAGAGCAGTTTTAACCTAAAAAGGCTCCCCACTCCGTATATAGTGCCCAATATGATGTACTAAAGAAAAATCAGTCCAACATGGAGCCACCTGGATTTCAGCTAAACTAACAGTAATACTGAAGGTTCTGGGTCATACCTGCTCTTTGACATTCTTGCTCTGCGTGCCTGCATTCCCTCCTTTCTCTGCTGCGAAGGTGCAGCTCCCCTGAGCTCCAGAGGAAGGCGCTGAACTGTCCTGTCTCTCCACAGAGCGCTGGCTTTCCTCCAGCTGCAGCAGGTTGAGCTGCAGGGGCGAGCTGCACCGCGACTGAAAGAGGGGAGGAGATGACTGGTCCCGTACACCCACAGACTGAGGAGTGGAACTTCGTGACTGCCCCTCCCTCAGTTCTGGCTCCACAGGCTTCGGCACATCACCTGTGAGTGGGAAGGGGAACGGCTGGGTGGAGAAGGGTGTGGACGGGTTAAAGGGATTTTGTGTGGCGAACTGAGTCTGTACAGGAAATGTGGTCGGGGGCTGGAACGGAACAGTCTGTGGGGGAAATGACGGCTGGGCGCTGAAGGTCCCTTGTTCTGGGTAGAAAGTCTGGCGAGGGGCACTTCCAATCTGCGGAAACATATAGTTGGGCAGTACCAGGGCCACCATGGGTGTGACCAGAGGGGCTGAAAAAGGGGACTGGATGGGTTGGATGGGGCAGCGAGGGTCCTGGCTGCACTGACTGTCCCCAAATCCCGGGAGCGAAGTGTCCACTCTGGGGGCCATGGTGCTGGCTCCCGGGTAAACCTGAAGCGGGTACGCAGGCATCACAGCTGGGTATGCAATGGGGTAAGTGGATTGCGAGGTCTCTGAGGGAGACCAGGAGGTTTGGTTCAGGCCCTGTAGCTCTTGCCTGGACAGCTGCTTTCTGTGAGAGACCGTGCTGTCGGACGACTCATTCTGCTTGATGCGCTTGGACTTTGTTTTCTTGTTACGGCCCCCTCGGCGAGCAGTGGGTTCCGTGATGCCTGTCTGCTTGCTAACACGGGCTGGTCCAGCTGTGTGGTGAGAGTGAGAGGAAAAAGGGCAAAGATTCATTAAGACTATTTTGTAGATAGTAAAACCACAATAAGTAGATTTTTCAATATTATTGGTTAAGGTCGTAACATGACTTTACATGAGAACAGGAAATGAAGTGCCATCATCTGTCAGTCATCACTACGTAATATCTACTGTCGTCCTGTTTCGTAAAATAACTATGCTTCCCACACATTGTCAGGTTTAGTGGAAATGTGCACTTCAGCTCTTTATCTTTTTATGTTCCTTTACTCGTTCTCTCTCTCGGGAAATAATAAAAAAAAACTAACAGCCAGCATGCAATTCAGATACTGAGTCAGCGCTTACGTTACCAGGATGGCACTTCAGCCCACTCCTACTCTTCCTCTGGTTCGTAGGCTCAGAATGTGCTTATTTAGGCTTCATCCAAGCAATTCATGAAATTTGCTGAAATTCGCTTCACTACCTGAAATTTCCATAACTTTCCGGAGAGATTTTAAAAGGGTATGAGCCATACTTCCTCTTTTCTGTTTCTGCATTGGTTGTCACAGCCAAAATTAACTGAATGCTGGTCATTCAGCAGCTTATGTAATTTTTTAGTAACTACTATAAAACTAATATGTTAGTCATGTGGTTAAGAAAATGCCTACACAGGCTCTGAGTTTTTCCTGAGATAACTGGGACCTAAAGTGAACTGGCCCAGAGGGTGTTTTACTTACCGTCTGCTGTGACCTGTCCTTTCTGCCTCTCCAGGTAGAGGGAGCAGTCTGCTTTGAAAGCATGAACCCCTCTCAGCTCTCTGAAGCGGTTGAGGAAGGCCTGCTCCTCTTTCTGAGTGTGGGCTGCCAACACCTGCTTGGTCAGGCCCAGTTTCTTATAGGCTTCCCTCTCTTGGCTGGGAGGCGAAATGGCAGCAGAAGGGGCAGCCAGAGCAGGACCTTCTGCTGTGTCTCCAGCACTAGGACCATCCTCAATGATCTCTGAGTGATTAAAAAAAAAAAAAAACAGGACAACGTTCATTCACTGTATAGAGCTAATCAACTTCATGGTCAACTTCAGTCCTCGATAGCCCAAGACTAGAACAGACTTGTCTTACTCAAACTAACCTGGTACGACTTATTAGTTGATTGCTATGTTTAGCTGGTCTAAAATTGTGTTTGTCTCATATTAACAGCATCTAACTATTCATATTCTCTTAGTCCAAATATGAAATTTGACAATACAATAAGCCTGTCCTCAATTCACTGTTATTCATATAGAACATTTAACCATAGCAAGCTACCTTTACTCTTTTGTCTGGAGTCTCCTGCATATCAATAGCGACTCCCTGACACTCGCAACAAATTGTATATAATATCCCAGATTTTTTGGGGGGGTGAGTGAGAAGAGAGAGAGAGAGAGAGAGAGAGAGAAAGAGCAAGACAGAGAGAAAGAGAGAGAGAGAGAGAGACAGAGACTCAGAGAAAGAGAGAGAGCCAAAGAAAGAGACAGGGACAGAGAGAGAGCGAGAGAGAGACAGAGACACGGAGAGAGAGAGCGACAGAGAGACAGAGAGAGAGAGAAAGAGAGAGAGACAGAGAGAGAGAGAAAGAGAGACAGAGGAAGAGAAAGAGAAAGAGAGAGACAGACAGAAGATAGCCCCTCACTCTTTTCATTTAACTGCATCATTTATTAATTCTCTATTTTATTAATTGTAGAATAGGTAAGAGCCTTAATGTTCAGTCTACCTGACTCTGGTTGAGGTTTCTTGTCCCCCACATGTACGATTGTGCTGCTGTAACTGCATTGGCTGGTAATGGACACCACACTCTCAGCTTTACTGGGCAGAGCCAGTGGAGTCAGTGAGGTGCTCACCACCCCTGAGCCGGACGGCTTCTCTGGCACTTTCAGAGACGAGAGGCCTGCTTGTGACTTCAGGTGATCAGACTCTGAAGGGGAGAGAGAGGAGACCAGTGGGTTTTCATAGTGTTACACATGTTTACTTGCTGTGACATAATTTATCAGACAGAATAAGGTTATTTATATAGCCAAGGTTCATACTGTAAATAAAATATTAGAACAGAATATAGCTTATAACTATAACTTTTCATTTTTAATGTTTCCACCAATGGCTTTCAATGATTATTCAGCACAAGTCTAGTAGAAAACGTCATTAGAACAAACACCCATACAAAACCTGAGTTCTATTTGTCATTCAAAAAATGAATACCAGTGTAATAGACCACACTGTAGACTATATCAAACATTCACTTTAGAATTTTTATGCTTTTGCTTCTTTATGCTTTTGCTCATCAACTTATCAACTGCCTCAGCTTGGTTGGATCACACTCAGTTTGGCAAATTATGAAAAATCCTGAACCAACGTACAGTTGTAAGTGGTTAAACGGGAGTATATGTGTTTTTTTTTACCTTCAGCCACCTGCATTGAGGTCTCTGTAGCCTTCTGCTTGTCCTCATCGGAGTTAGAGGAAGTGGTGTTGGAAGATGACTGGCACTTCCTTTTCACCGTGATAGGCACATTGCAGCTCTCCAGATACCTGCGAGAGAGAGATAAGACATTTGTGAGGTTGCCTTTTAAAGTGAAGTGAAAGTGACCATTTGTCATACGTGAACACACCACAGCACACAGTGTGAACAGCATGAAATACTTCCTCTGCATTTAACCCATTCACCAAGTGAAGCAGGGGGCAGCAGGAACATGGCGCCCAGGGAGCAGTGTGTGGGACGGTATCTTACTCAGGGTACGTCAGAGGTGCCTAGCGGTCTTAGGAATCGAACCCGGACTTTCTGGTCGCAGGGCGAATGCCTTAACCACTAGGCTACCAGCTGCACTTTAACATTTCTAAGATACAGTGCATAGCATTGCCTTCATGTTATGATCAAATGAATAAATTGCATTTCGACAAACACAGAAAGAGGAAAAAAAAAAGGACTTAATAGGAATATTATTGGAATTTGTCGTCTTCTTATTATTATTATCACTGTTGTTTGCAGTAGTATCAGTAAAGCTGTACCTGATGACACTGTCCAGACAGCTGATTTGCTGGTAGGAGTAAACGGTCTGGTCTTTAAAGGCGAGCTCTTCCTGCACAGAGGCCTGCTGCTCATTCACACTCTCTTTCCAGTTCACTGGGCAGGTAGAGTCTTTGGGCCGAACTGCTGGACTTTTCTGGAGTAACTCTGCTAGAGACAGAGTGATGTGTTAATGCTCTCATTTATATTACTCCACACAACCACCAAGAGCACACACACACATACACACACACACACACTTTACTTACTTCCTGGATTCTTTTTGGATTGCTGCTCCTGGCTCTTCTGCAGATGAACACCCATACAGATCTCCTGAAAGGTTCTCTATGGACACACATGCACAAACATAATCATAAGCTTCTTTGTTTATGCTGCTCTGAATTTGTGATTAGTTAACTACTAGAATTAGTAGCTTGTGACCTTGCAAGCTCAGACAAGTCAGTTGTAGATAAAGGAGAGTTATATCGCTTTTCCTTCAAATTTGATACAAATCCATTGTTAATATATAAATAAAGTTAATATAGAAATAAGTAGTGTGATGTGAAAAGGTGCTCGGTATAGAGACCCTTTGCAGTACAAACATTATAATGATTATAATGATAAAATAGTGCTACATTTGAAAAACATTTGCTTTAAAAAAAATCCTGTTAGGTTTGAAAAAATTATTGCTAAATTATCACAGAACAAAGTCTCTGGCATCGGGCAGCGCATTCATAACCCTACTGAGTGATCGCTTTCTGCGAGGGAGGTTTTAGAGGCATTAAGCTTTTCCGGTTGTTCATCACTGGTCACGTGACTCACAGGTTTGGCTGTGTTGCCTTCCTCGTCCTCGATGCGTGGACGGGTCCCGTTACCGTTGCTCTCGCTGGACGAGGCCACGCTCATCAGGTGATCGTTACTGCCTAGGCTGCCATAGCCACTCGAGCCATTATTATGTACAGGCTACACACACAAACACACATACAGATACAGGAGTTACTGTTATGTACATTCCTTTTTGGCTGAATTTAGTATAATACCAGTCAAAGAAACAAAAAGACAAGAACAATGGCCCATCAAAATTAAATGTGACCTCATGACATTTAACATGTTTGAGGAAGACATGTATCGACTGTTTTCGGTCTTGGCCCCCCAGTGGTGGAACGAACTCCCTCTTGCAATCAGCTTTAACGATCACCTTGGTGACTAACCAGTGCTCCCACGCATCTCTTATACATCTTTTCCTCTATAATTAACAAACTCTTCAGACACTCACCCTCTAAACTGTTCCTTACTTATATATATATATATATAATACTTGTGTATTAATCTCTGACTTGCTTTTTCTCTCTGACAGGGTTTGTTATGGTGTGTAACTCCAGTAGTAACTTG
>JBBPDE010000040.1:27361581-27376378 GCA_037974605.1 Nannopetersius ansorgii | reverse complement strand
CAGTTGTGGACTACTTTAAGCACTGATGTACGTCGCTCTGGATAAGAGTGTCTGCTAAATGCCGTAAGCGTGAATAAATGATTATCTCCCCTCTTGGTCTCTTTTGCTCTACTGACCTGCAGCAAGAGCCGATGTATCTGCTCAGTGATTTCCTGGATCTCGGAGTCCATCATTTTTCCCTCTGCTGCTGGCGGAGCTGCAAACACATCCTCATTCACGGGACCCCTGACAGAACCAAAACCATCACGTTCACTTAAATGACCAATACCACAGCAGCTAATTCTAATATCAGCACTCCCTATATTACAGTACAGAAAAGAACTTCAAAAAAAATACAAAATGCTCAGATTTGCAGGGTTCAAAATATTAACTGATCTGAAGTTGTGTGTAGGATTACACTTTAAGCTAATGTAATTACTTTAGAAAGGAGAGGAAATGCATTTATAGAGCTATCAATATGGCATAATGTGACAATATTTTGCATTTGCACATCTAAAAACTTCTCAAGGCCAAAACCTAGTTGATAGTAAACAGAAGAACTTCATTTTCAACTATAGTAGAGGATCAAATGGACCAGCCTAGCCAGAGAACACCTCTAGTTCACCAAAGTTTGGATACTTACATGCGGACTTTGTGTCGTCCAATGACGAAGGACACTTTGCGACTCCAGGGATTGACGAAGCTGGACCAGCTGGTGTCTATGGTGACGTACTCTCCGTTCCTCGTGCAAAAACGGATGGAGGAGTGGTCAAATGGCTGACCGGCGTACTGCAGGACTGAAGAAGAGTGAAAAACAATTAAGGAAAGACAGAAAACAGGTCCACGGAGGCAGGAGAACCATAAAGCTTGTTATTTAATCAGTTTTCAAAGTTTTACTTTAGAGTTGTTCACGTATATAATAAAGATGAATACTTTTTTCCTGTTAGTATTAGCATTATTAAGATATTTACTATTTATATATATTTTTTTACAAAATAGATTTGTTATTACAAACAATTCCAGCAACTGATATTTATTAGTAAACAACTGAACAGAAAGTTAACCCTTACTCTTCCGGTGAATCCCGAGCATGATTGGTCGATCATTTGGGTGCAGGTGGAGGAGCACTGGGGTACCAATAAGATCCTGTGGAAGGTATCCTAGCAACGGGACAGCCCTGTGATACAAATTAAACAATTCATTCACCCGTGTCACATAGTTCTATAGACATTTTTTTTTTGTCTATATAATAATAATGTAATAAAAGTATGTTGCAGAATTTTACTCCAGGCAAGAGTGTTAGGATTACAATTAATATTAGTAAACAAATGTATGCAAAAAAAAATTGTGTACAAATTATGTAAAAAAAAAAAGGTGAAAAACAGCAAAAATAGGGATATGATATGTTGATCATCCCTATTCTTTTTTATTATTTTGTATTTTAGATCGTTGTTTTCGTTTAACAGAAAGAATGGAAAAAACAAGCCTGATTTAAGGAAGCAGACAAATAGACAAAAATGGCTCACCTCTCGTCAACGTCCTGAAACACACAGTTGGGTGTGTGTGTTGTGGTGAAGATGCGTTTGTCAGTGGGGATCCTTGGAGCTGAGGAACCAACATCTGCATGTTAATACTGACACTGCTGGAGTTATACACACTTACATATCTCTCATTTGAAGTCTTTTGACAGTTTTTATAGTTGGTGGTCTGGGTACCACTATCACCCTGAGCTTATAGTCATTCTATAGCTGATAAGTGGGTTTAGCATCATTAGTTTATTCTAATCTCTTGTAACTCATTCATCATTGTTGCTCAGTGGCAGTTTCTATATTTTATATTATTAAATATATTATTATGATATGGATTTGTGTACTTATTGGTTTGCATACAGTTTTGTTTAAATCAAACGTTCTTATTACATGCAGCCTTCAATGTCGATATAGAGTGCAACTGAATATAATTCACTGCTTAATTAGACTTCAACAGGGTTTTGTAAGCTTTTAGAGAAACATCTTTACTGACCTTCGTAGCCGGAGTGCACTCTTTCAGCCAGCAGGAGGCAGCAGAACTGATCTTCAGCGTGTTCTGTGTCCTGCACCTTCATCAGGTAGGGAGTCATCCGAAAAGGATAATACTGCAGATCCCCCTCGCACTCCTTTCCGCCGCTGAAAGACAAATTAAAGACAAAGAAAATGTGAAAGGGTGAGTAAATACTCACGTCAAAAGTACAAATGCAGTTTTTTCAAAATGTTTCAATAAACAAGCATGCTCTAATTTTTTCATAACATATAAAGCTGTATGATGACAGTTGATAAAAGCCCAGTACTGAAAATAATAATATAATAATAATAATAATATTTTTTCTCCTCATTGTGATGTCAGTACTCCAACCAAGAGGTTTTCAACGTGCTTTTTAAAAAATGTTCGAAAATCTGTCATATGATCTGTCATATCACACACACACACACATACACACGCACACACACACACGCGCACAAATATATTATAAGCATAATTATACATCATCACTGGACAAGCAGAAAAAGTCTTCAAACAACAGCTTAAGAAGATATGCACTGATTTCTTGTTTGATCAGTCAAGGAGTAGTATAGTTTATCCACTATTACTTATAGTTGGACAACATTCTTGCATACTTGCACAACAAAAGCTGAAGTAGAAATATATGAAGTACAGTATCATTCCCAAGAAAGCGCTTTTGTCAGCTTTTGTTTTAGCTTCAGTTTTGGAAATAAAATCTAAACATTTGAAAAATGTTCTATTATCGCAAATTAATGCAACTAACAAAACAAGCTAATTGAAAAGCTAGGTGTCCACAAGCATGAGGTTTTGTGTGTTTCCTCTGGAGGGCAGTGTGGAGTCACTGTACTGTTTCTGTGGTGATGGGATTTGTGTTTTCCTCTTTCCTCGGGATGCGGCTGAACTAATTACACTGAGCTCATTCAGAGAAGAAAGAGCACATGAATGAAATCATGCTGAACAGGTGGAGGTACAGCGTGAACAGACTCACATACACAAGCATGTACACACATTTCTGCTCACACTCACGTCCCAAGTGTCCAGACACACTTTCGAATGAGTCAATTTAGCTTAAATGACCTGTTCATTCAGTTAATATTGATACTGAGATCATAATTGTTTAACATGATTACTCACTGACTTTGGACACCATGTATCTATTAAGCTTAAACTTACATATTTTAATACACACACATGTATTATCTGGTGGACACCGAGGGTAAATCAAGAGGATTGATTATTTTGTTTTCAGTATCGCTGGAAGCCAAAATCACAATTGAAATTTAACTTTGATAAATTGGGCAGCTCTAATTACTGGGTTGTGGAGCCGCGGAACTGTGTTCTTTGGAGGGATGACGCTCCATCTGATAAGTTTGATCCAAAAGTAATCATCCAGCATCAGGGTCTGACTTCATTATTGTTCTTAAAGCTGACTGCAATCAAATCCTCCTACATTGAGTATGAAGCCTCCTAAGAAGAGCAGAGGCTGTTTACTGCAGCAACTGTGGGATGAGTGTCTATAAACTTACACACATACACACATATATGGACTCACCTGATGCGACAAAAGAAGGATTTCTCTTGCATGCAGTCTGAAGGTGAGGATTCTATAAAAGGGGAAGAAAATCAGACAAAATAATTGTTAATTCAACAGGCAGCAGGAAACATGAGAAAACACTGCGCTGAGGGAATTCTGGTCATTACAGAGAGCTAATTCTAGTCGTAGCTATTTGAGACCAGTCAATCAAGCCAGTGACCAGGGACAAACAAAGCAGACAGAATACCATTAGGAGGTAATCTTCCCTCGCTGCACTTAATTGAATGAGGATTCTACATGTCTTTGCTCTTGTGAGAGAGGCCGTGTGTATTCACAAGCAAAAATAATCTCTTAGACCTTGAACTTTTTTTTCTCTGGAGCACATCATGAATCTGTTCAAAGCCAACCTTTAAAAGCCAACTGCATGCTAATTTTGAACATTACAGCAAATCCGGTTCCGGAACCAGGCTTTTTTTTGGCTCCGCACCTCTCTGTCTTCTAAATCTAGCTTCAGTTCCGAGTCGGAGAGTGAAGATTTGTGCGAATGGTGAGAAAATGACGCACTTGTCTGCAGTGGGAAATGGAAATCCCAGAGAATGAATCAACGCTAATGTGGGCTGATGTGTGAAGACTGAATGTGGCTGGAAGCCCATCTGCGTGTACACCATATATTGTACACTGTGTATGTACGTACTATGGATGTGTGTATACTTCATGTATGTCAATCAAAAACACCCACGTGTGTATCTACAGGCGTACACATCATCGCTGTTGAAAAAAAAGACCCCACACAGGAAAAAGGAAAACATTAAGGGCTTTAAAAAGTTTCAATGTGACAAGAAGTCATTTTCTGTCACTTCTATTAGGCAATTTATCATAAACTGAAATGATATGACCGGAAAAGGTTCTGTGTAAGCATATTGAGGATCATATCTGTGGTTCAATCCACTACAAGCGTATTTGCTATGACAGTGTGGGAACTGTGGGTGGTACCTGCTCCAGTGCACATGCTCCAGGAGGGCAGTCTGTAGGGAGTGGTGAAGCTGTAGAACACACTGACGTCCTGCGGCGTCAGGAACTCCACAAACTTGGCATTCTTGAACACGTCCCGCTTGCAGTTGAGGATGGATGCTGCCTGATCCGATATATACACAATCTTCCCTGTGATCAGGGACACAGCTACCGCAAAGATGTCCTACACACAGCCAGAACAGTCATCAGTTGCCAGAACAATCAGTCACTATGATCATTTGCTATGTTTCAATAAAGAATGCAGTAATAAAGCCATTTATTCTCATAAACAGCAATGAAATATGGTTCCAGCAAATCTAAAACAAAATAAATAGACTATAACTAGATGATTCACATGTGGTTAAAGTGTAGAATATCAGTTTTGAATTCATTTAGGCTATTTTAATTAACTTTAAGCAATGGATCTAAAACTAAACATTATCTTTAAAAAAAGACTTAAAGACTTAAAAAAGACTTTAAAGACTTAAAGAGCACAGGTGGGAAACTCACAGTATTTTTAAGAGTGTATTCTGATGTGATGCTGTCGATCTCTTCTATCGTATACGAGGACACAGCCAGGCCAGATGGCTGGCTGTCATTTATCATGAGCAGTTGGTAGTACTCTTCATTGGCTAAAAAACAGAAGTGACAGAATTCATCAAAATTGTAACCTTAGATCAAATTCCACAGTCAAGGACTTCATAAACCCTCTGTAAAACACAATTTCACATATAATTGACTCCACATTTCTGAAACTACTAAAGTTTAAGACTCTGGATCTCAAGGACGTTACATTAAACATCCTGTTGTCTTGCCTCAGGAATGTCAATTAAGCTTTAAATGTTATTTTTCTAACAATCTATGAAAAACAAGAAAAATAGTAGCCAATGTTCTCCTACACAGAGCTTATGTGAGTGGGAGAGCATTTCTTCTATAACATCAAGGCCAAGCATTTCTTCAGGAAAGCCTGAAGTAAAGCTAGTCATGTCTGTGGTGTAAAAGCACATCTTGTTCCACTTTTAGGACTTACCTTCAACCTGTTTAACGCAGCGCAGAGCATATTTCAGGGTGTTCAGAGTGGTGGACTTGCTGCCCTTGTTCCTCTTTTCTGCTGGCAAATGGCGCTTCAGTTCCTTTAACGTTTTGAGAAGCTCCTTCTGTGTCTTTGCCTTGGCAGACTCTTCACTACTGCAGGTGCACAGAAGAAAAGAAATGTGTCAGTGTAAAAGCTACAGGAATTTGCATGCAGATCTCATCAGCACTGACTGTATATGTGAAGGTAAGTGGCCATTTTTACAAATAAACACACCAGTGTGAATAGTTCTTCTTCCTCTGTTTTTAACCCATTCACCAAGTGAAGCAGTGGGCAGCCAGGAACACAGAGCCCGGGAAGCAGTGTGTGGGGACAATATCTTGCTCAAGGGTACATCAGTGGTGCCACTGGCAGTCATGGGATTCAAACCCACAACCTTCCGATCGCAGGGGCAACTCCCGAACCACCAGACCACCAGCTGCCCCAAACTATGGAGGGCACCAACACTAAAAGTATGTGTACAACCAGTGTGTGTGTGTGTGTACAGAGATGTGTGTTTGCATTCATACCTGCAGCCACTGGTGGAGGGGTTGTCCTGTTCAGAACTGGCACTCAGCAAGCTGAAGGCATTGGAGCTGCTGGGAGGTGAGGGACTGTGGGAGTTGGAGCTGCAAGCAAAACAAATGAGACACCAAATATTTACATGGAGGTGTAAAAAGCACAGCAATAGCTGCATTACACCAGACACAGTCATGACTCACATTCAGCTCACGACAAGTACATCGCTGACCTCCGGCAAGCAGAATTTTATTAGTGAGCTAATAGCCAAGCCAGGACACGATCATCATCACGGCCACAGATCATAAGGCATGGCTATTCTGACCTTTAAAGACCACTTGAGATAGGGCCTAACGTGAATGGACTCTTGCTCAGAAATAGCCTCGTTATCGAAAATGGCAAAGCTGCGCCACGTAGTCTGTGTAAGGTGATGTCCTGTTTAGACTCATTATTACAGGGGACCATTCATCCATTAGAGTAACATTAAAGGTCTTCAATTCGACTTAGGTCAGCTAATCAAATTAGTACATTAGATGTTGTTTTATTAGGTCAAATGAGGGCAACAAGGTCAATTATATTTAAGTTCCAAGGTTGTACATACGAAAATAAATGCACTGACAGGTAGACCAACTGCCTTCTTGTCGATATCTTGTTTTCAATGAAAAGTCATTCTTTCTCAAGCCCCCAATTACGTAATTCCTGCTATGCCCTCTATTCTGTCACAAAAAGGTTGCCGTGATCTAGAACCCCTGCTTCCATAGAAGGTTGTACCCTATGTCTCTTCAAGCCCAGTGAGCATGACGTGGTTGCACTCAGAAACCTACCGCTCCATTAAGAACCCCATCCCACACCCATTAATCAAAATCCATTTGCAACCAACAGGTGGTGGCAAAAATGCTAAACAGGGTGCGCAGACGACTGCCAAAAACAATTCCAACATGGACTGACTGATTATAACCCATCTAAAGCAGACTGCACCACTGACATGTGAATCATCATTTCCATGGCTACGCTACAGCCATTTCCATGATAGCTCCAGTACTGAGCTCCGAGATTCGCATCATTACTGGCTGAATATTATTACGATGGAATATGATGGAATAGTATGAATGTTCCATCAGTTTTTGAATTAGACCCAGTAAAGTGCAGCCTGTTAGAACAAAAGTCATTTACATATATTATAGGTAAAAATGACCTTTTGTTAGTTTGCCTTTAACTATAATAACTATAATAATGCCTTTAATGTAACAGGTTGGGAAATTAATCATGACTGTACAAGATAAAAGGTAGGATATATGCTCTTTAAGTCAAGCTTGAAAGGCCAAAACTGCCCACCATTTTTCTAATCTTAAGGACAGGTTTTCATACATGGAGAGAGGACTGATTGGTTGGACGAGTTGACAGTTCTGGGTAGCTATTTGCAAGTTATACACTATGTTTTGGCTACGACATAAAATGAAGTAAAATATAATGTGACAAAAACCTACGTAATTATATGACTACATAACTGTCGATTTAATTCGTATAATCATCGTCCTCCCCTCATTCGAGAGTGTTGTTGAGAGAATAAAGATCTGCGGAGTTGTCCTTGGCCGGCCACTGTGAGAGCGGGAATAGGGCAAGCTGCATAAGGGGATTTCACCACTACAGCTATCTGGATGCGTGTGTGTGTGTGTGTGCATGTGTCTAGGCCACTGTTGTGTCCTCTCAGCTTAGCGCTGTAAGCATTAAAGAAAGCCCCTATTCAGGTGCGGGTGACATTTTAGGCTCCTTGAAGGCCACATGTGTGCGTATAAATAGTCCCCAAAGGAGCTTAGAATAGAAAACAGGTACACGAATAGCATCTCTAAGCAGTTAGTGTGGCTAATTATATCAACTAAACCTGTCATTAGCAAGCTGGGAATGAGTCTGTATGCTATTGATGCAGTAGGTTAATGTGGCAGACTATTTAAATCTGGGTAAGTTCAGTCCTGCTGCTGCGTTTTGTGCTATCAGTGGCTCAGAGTTTTCACAGCCCAAGGCCGAGAGAAGGTGAAAGCTTCTCAGACTGAAGCCCAAAGTAGGTACATCACGTAGGAACACTGAAGGCCCTGTCACTTACAGGTTCTTCAAGTTGTTGAAGGGTTTCTTCAGCCAAACACTCTTCACACCCAAGAGGTAATTGGAGGCTTTTTAACAAGGGCAGGTGGCATTCAGGTGGTCTGTTGGAGACCGCTCTAAGCACCAATGTCATTTCATTTTAATGAGCAAGAGAGAGGCGCCAGGAAGGCAAGACAAAACATAAACTGGATTCACCATGGAAATTAGAAACGTACAGAGAGGTCAAGTGGAGGCTCTTCACACCAATGGGAATAATGTCAGCACCTACACTTAACCTATAAACAGTAGGTGGTGAAAATAGCACATGGCATGTGCCAAAAAGAAGCACAATACGACAGAGTCTTTGTCCCTGGCAATGAATGCAGTGCTGTCGTTTCTAAACAAGCGTAGGTATATGTTCAGACTGCAGTTCCCCACGTCCTACATTTTTCTTGTATTTTACTTTTCCCTCCATGGTCTAAGTTGGATGTTTGCGCAGGTTTAAATACCAAAAACAGTCAATCCGTTTCTGTATAGATCGAAATATGCCGATGTGTCGGTTTTCATCTCATCACAAAAACAGTGAATATTTTTGAAACATCACTAAAAACAAAAGAACCACAAAAAAATGGTATGGGCCCTTTAACGGATACACTTTTTTCAGAGTGAAAGCAATAGGGTTGTTTTCCAGCTCAGAGCAGTAATTAATTCATTGACATTTACACTTTTGTTCGATCGCTGTGCATAATTTATACATAGGTGTGATAACAGCACTACGAGATTGCGCTTCTTAATAAGAAAAGTTCATTAAAAAGTCAGATTTTTGGCATAAAGGCCATGAAACTGTCCTCCAAAATTCACTCTGATTAACTTGAAACAAGAATACAATGTAACAGCACTTGATCTTCTACATCAGAAGAAGCATTAAAAAAAAAAGAGAGAATCGAAATAAATTTAGAGCCGAATGAAAACAGAGTGAGGGAAAGATCAGAAAGTGAGTACAGCCACAATGAGGAAGAGGATTAAGAGAATGAGAAAGACGGAGAGAAAAAGAGAGAGAACGGTGGAGAAGGAGACCAAACAGAAGAAGAGAAAGCTTGACACAGAGAAACAAACACAAACGAATGAAGGGAAACAGGGAAAAAACGAGTGCCTGCGCCAATGTTTTACTCATGCACAAACAAGACGTTGGCATGGAAATATGACAGAGTGCGTGGGCAGCGAGAGTTTTCCATCTGACCCTGAGAGGCATCAATCAGCCGGAGATTAGAGAGGATTAGAGACTTTTTGTTCTCTAATTGAACAAACAGTCAAGAGCAAAAGTTTGAACTCCTAGTTGATTTGTATGTTTTATTAATTTTGAAGTTAAAATAAGTTTTAACTTTATTCTAAATCCCAATTATACGTGTTTATACAGGTCCAGGCACTCAACTGCATTAGGTTTTTCATTTTAGTTCCTGTTCATTATTGTCAAACTGGTAATATCATTTGTGGCATAAATAGTTAAATCATTTGTGGGGGTCAAATAACAGCTGGTTGTTAACATCACCAATTGCCTAGTTTCCATTCATTCATTCATTGCTGGCTGTATTATCAATATCAGTATCAACAAAGTTTCGTATGTCTCTGGATTTCTTTTGGAAAGCATTTCTTTGAAAGCTGCAAAATTTGGAGTAGTCTTTGTAAGACACCATTGTGGAAAGTAGTGACGGAATGTGTAAAACGCAAATGTAGAACATCTCAGTGTGTACCAAAACTGAGAACGGTTATGCAAGTTTTCATTCATTCTTAGCTGCATCACCAGCTTTTGCCTGACCACCCTCAAATTTAATGAATGATCAGTGATGATTCTTCTGATGCTCTGAAGCTGGTCAACACAGCACTTCAAGATTGTAATTGGAAAGCATTATGAAAGAAGAGGGAAAAACCTAAAAGCCCTTGTCGAATAATGACCATGATGTTTATCATGACACCTTCCATGTCTCAAGAGCTTCTATTTTTATGCGGCAGAACCAAACTAGTGCTCTCCTCAGTCTCAGCAGGAGGAGTGGGGATGGAGAGTACAGACAAACAGCAACTGTTGCTGACAGGTTTGGAATATGTGCTGTCTCTGGCCGAGCTCAGCCTGCGTCATGCGGCATGGCAGGTGACTATTACCTCAGTCCGACAGCCAGCGAGGCTACAATCAGCGTCCTGCTCTAACACGGCTCCTCTACTGCCCATTTGAATATGTTTAAACTGACAAGGACTTTCAAGAGTGTGAGTGTTTCCACATTAAACGCAAGGGTGATAGGGTCGTACGAAAAAGAGATGGGTGAAGTTTCTCCTGCAGACTTATAAAGATACTTTTCCACTAGTATACAGGAACCTAAACAGCTTTGATTTCCCATTTTATTTTTCAGCCCTGTAACGGTGTTGCCGATTATCAGCGCATTTCTCTTGCCACTCAAGCCATTGTCCCAAAACCGTGTCCATGGAGTTGAACAAGTGGAACATTTTTGTTAGAGCTGCTATTGTTATAGTGATCCTTTATTTTTTATAGTCTTATGTGACGAATACCTAATCCAAATTGCGTGCTAGCGATGTCCTGATACACCTTCTTTGTTAGAATCATAAAAAACTCGCACATCATCCCTAACAGCCAGCAGTGCACGCAATTTGATGACATCCCAGTTGTTTATTTTTTCAGTTTTTTTAGCAGATAGTGAAAACCAATCATCTCTTTCAATGATATGATGACAACATTTCGACCAATCAGAAAGCAGTGACCCTCCTCTACGGCCTGCTTTCAGCTCTGCCATCAAACAGCACAGGTACAACTCAGGTACGGGTTGCTTTATTTTTAAAGGAAGGTTAGGTTAGGTCCAGGGGATTGTTAGGTCTGGGGGTAATGTTTGGGTTATTTTTTATGTTTGATCTGTTACTGGTATTTGTGTGTAATGGTGTGTCTAAGCTAATATTAAAGAACAGCAAGCCAAACTTCTGCCTAGCATCAGAGAAACAGCCATTTCACTGACATACAAACTTCGAAATGTTGCTTCTGTGTGAAGTATAGCTGAAGGTAGCCTTAAAACAAGGGTTTGAACAAAAGCGTAAAGTGGTGTGCGTCTGAAAATACGTAGGGATATCTCATAAAAATGGTTCCATATAGAACAAAAAAGGCTCTCTGACTTAGCAGAACAATTACAAAATGAATCTTTTCTCAATCCAACAACTGTTTGTTTTCTGGATGGATGAGAGAACATAAGAACGTGCAGGTTATGTGGCTAAACAGAATGCAACTGTTGTGGTCAGTTTAAGATGCAATAGACAATAGACAGATGCTTGGTGTGGACAAAGAGTATAAGGCTAAGACTTATGTGGTTCTTTAATCTTAACGTTGCATATGACATAGGCATTATAGTGTTTTTACCTCTTGTTGCTTCCCAATGATTCCAGAAGGGCTGAATCCTTGCTATTGCCACTGGAACTTCCAGTCGACTCATTGCCATGTGATTCGTTTCCATGTGATTCATGGCCATGCGACTCGTTACCGTGCGATTCGGTCCCGCTTCCACTGGACCCGCTGCTCTTCATCTCGACGTCCTCATGCAAGGAGTCCGCCATCTTGCGGTCACTGTGGGGCGACGCGGGAGGGTCCTGGCTGCTGTCACTGCCCTCTGAGGCCAGGCCAAGTTCTCCGCCCTCTGCAAAACTGCTGATTCGATGGAGCGTCGCCATCGAACTACAGCTGGGAGCCTGGTCCTGACCCTCCAGAGAGGAGAACAGGTATGGTTTGGAGTCTTCAGACATGAGGATGAGTTGCTTGTGTTGGTGTAGAGAAAGACAATTAGCCCATCTTCACAGTGGGGTTGTGAGGAGGAATCCAACTAAACCAGGTTATCCTTTGGAAGAAAAGCAAACACAAAAACATGAGTCATAAAAAGGACTGACAAAATATGGCACCATAGAAAAATGTGCTGGAACACTGGGGCCTTATGGTCCAATGCATCTATTTTTTAAAAGTATGTCACAATGTGTCACAAATCCCAAGCCATAAACAAATTGGTGTGGTTTGAGAAGTGAGGAATTATTTATTTACAACACTTATGGGTGGCTATATGTTGCAGCTGACATTAATTTAACTGAAAGGTGTGTTGAAACATGCTTAAATGTAATTAATTAGGGTATGCAAACCTATATCATTGGTTAGTATCATTGAACACAGGTCAGAGTTTAGAGAGAGTCGGATCTGTTTCTCCCAGATAAAAAAAAAAGTGGTAAATGATCTCTGAGCTGGAATATAATAAAACATTAAGAAATGGACATGATGCCAAAGACTTATGTTCAAAGCAGGGCCATAAAGGGCAGTGCCTGTCTGGTGCCCTTCTCAAAACAGAAGCTCACAGAGACAGCACATCAAAGCTAGCCAACTTAGCTTAACTCTGGGCATCAGTCTAGAGCTAGACTCTGTTCTGTCTGCAAGAGGACCACCATCTGGGCCTTTAAAGGTGTCTGGCCTCGTGGTTCAGCCTCTGTAGCTGTGTTCTCTGCCCTTTAGCCTTGCTGGAGTCCTCTCCACAGGTTCTGCTGGTTAGTGGGCCAAAGAGATCTCACTTTTTACCTCCCAGGGGCTCTGGTGCCCCTCTCAAAAGAATTCCCCTTGCTCTACTCGCACGAGACATAAAAAGGCATTAATAAACAGGTTTAGACTGAGTTTGGTCTGCAGATGTTAGTAGTGGGCGTTTGGGGGTTCCCTAATCCTTTTTTTAGTTCCCACACGAGAATTGTCACTAGAATTAGAACAAGAATGGTACCCAACAACAACAATAATAATAATAATAATAATAATAATAATAATAATAATAATAATAAACCTGTTCAGAATGCCAATCTCCATCGCTCTGGGATTTTCTTCATAGGAACCCTGGGGTGGTACCCAGAGTAAAAGCTATTCGCTCCCCATGCTGATGTGAATGTTTTACTTTGTCATGTACATTTCTGTTTCAAGGACTGCAGTGAATGGAAAGGAGGTGGCTAGTACTGTGAGCACGTGTGCTGAGATTAGCAGGAAACACATCTAGTAACCGCTGCTCATTACTGTTCAAGTGTTGACATGAACCTCACAGTAATGAAGGTACAATTCTGAAGTGAAGTTCCATTTTTATTGTAAAAAAAAAAAAAAGGGTCAACCTTTTATTCATCAAAACTTCTCAGACAAATGTGATGTATGTGCATCTGATCCATAGTTTGGAAGAAAGTGTTATATGAAAACAAACCTACAGTAATGAGTCACTCGCCCCAACAAACCCAAACCAGGGTGTGGACCCCAGTATAGAAGAATAAGAAAAACAGATACAGGAACTAGAGCTGTGACTGTGCCAAAAGATTTCATAGATATAGTCTTACACTTCTAAGATCATGCTGAGAAAGAGGATCAAACAATTAATCAACATCCAGGCATACGTTTTTAACAAAGACCTGGTCAGCCCAACAGCACAGTCCCAGCCACTTGTACTGAGGTGAAAAACCTTAGGCCACAATTAGGTCAGCACTAAACCTTGGAGTGCCTCCCAGTGTTTGCGCCAGATTCTCTTTAGAGCAGCTACAGTGGCCTAGTGCCTAGTGATAGGATTAACTAATCCCAACTTAACTAAAATAACCAGGTCTTTGCACCAGATTTAATTCACTTGTTTTCCTGGCCAGGATCCAAGCTTGGACAAACGAAGGTAAGACACCTTCGGTCGAGGTTCATGAGGCTCAGCTCTTGGCTCATTATTCCAAACGGAAGTTACAAATCCAACTGTGGGTCAAGAGGACACGAGTCTTGCGCCAGCATTCGCACTGTGAAGAAGATACGAAGTGTACACTTTTCAAAAAGACGACTGATCAACACTTTCCACATGAAGCGTGCTCAGAAACATGTTCTTAAAACTCGTAGGGACCAACATCACTTCTTTTTCAACCTTTCCATTTGAATCTAGGTCAGGCTACGGTAAACAACGCATCAACATTCATATATTTCGTCTCTATGGCTTCTGGGGCAGATTCAGACATGCTTCCGTCCCCCTGATTCAAAGAGAAGTAGTCTACATTTCAGTCAGTTACACAACAGAAATTAAGCGCCCGTAGAAGCATATCCCTTCACTTAAGAAATGACTCACTCGTCCTGTGGCTGGTCCACGTGAATGAGGTGTATTTGGCGGATAAGTAAGACAATTATAAGTGTAAGGGAGGAAGTGGCTATAACCCAGTGTAACCTAGTAACCCAGAGGCCAAAGACACATCAGGGTTCTTCAATTCTTTGAAATGCACAACTCTAGGACAGCTGATTAAGCTCATTCTCAAAAAAACAATAGATCTGGGACAACTTTCAACTCCTACAGAATCATTCTATTATGTAGAAAACATCTTCAGAAAATATACTTTTACCTTTACTTTATACTAGGGCTGGGCGATTAATCGAAAAGTAATCGAACTCGACATTCAGAACCTATAATCGATCAAATTTTTCCAGCTCGATTGTTTCGATTACTTTCCCTTTAAAAGCACTACCGCGTGTGGAGTCACGTGACCCCGCTCCG
>JBBPDE010000040.1:27334941-27352912 GCA_037974605.1 Nannopetersius ansorgii | reverse complement strand
AATATTGTCAACTGTTCTTAAAAACGAAGGCGACGCTGTTCAGTTGCACCTACACACAATAAAACCCCAGAAAACGAACATTTTTGCAGTGTCTCTTGGTGAATGGGTTAAATGGAGCGAAAGAAAAATCACTTTGTTTACAGTGAGTGCCGTGGTGTGTTCAAGCGTGACTATAAAATAAAAGGCCACTTTACTTTATGTATTTATGTTCACAATGGAGTTAAAATTACATTGAAAATACCCTCCATACCTAAATAAATGCACATATTAAAAACACGCCCGCACCTAAATAAATAAGCATATATACACTCTGTACCAAAATAAATTAATAAATGTAATTGTATTAATTATTCAGAACTAATTTAATATTCTGAGGGAGGATCATTTTCTCAGTCTTTCCACTGGGCCTCCGAAACGCTTCTGGAAACCAAAGGCCATCTCCCTGAGAAAGACGGGTCTGGTTACTTGAGGAAAGTGCGCCACCTAGCGGTTCAGACTGTCCCACGAACATCAGACATATTCAGTGGCCCTTAGACGCAAAACCAGGGTTTATTTACATGAAGTTTACCCTCAGCTTTACACCAGTGTCCTTAAATGAAGACAGCTCAGATTAACTACTGACTACTGACATTACCCCTCACTATTTATCACAGCCATGGAGGATAAAAACAGATCAGGAAATTTCACTCACAACCTTACTGTACTGCAATGTTTGTTATAAATAAGGACATGCAGACTAACACAAATGAACCCTTAAAGAAGTCATTACTTTTAAGATTAAGTAGGAGAACATTTTTAAAAGACAAGGTAATTGTAACACTTTATGATTTGTGTAAAACTGTCTCATAACTGAACATAACTGAACAAGAACATATTACTACAGTTTACTGCAGAATACTGCACAAAAATCAAAGATTATTATAAAAAAATGCAAGAATATTATGCAAATGATTATGCACTGCTTGTGCAGTTATTTTACAGAGGATTATGAAGTTAAGCACATGATTATGAAGTTAAAAACATGATTATGATGCTATTATATTGCTTATGAAGTTATTATACTAATTATGAAATTATTGTACAGGTGATAATGAAGTCACGCAGATGGTTAAGAAGTTAAACAGATAATTATAAGGCTCTGAAGGATGACTCTGAAGTTATTATATTGATTATGATGTTATACAGGTTATTGTGAAGTGTTATTGTGGTATGATTATGAAGTTATACAGATGATTATGAAGTTATTTTAACGATGGTTATGAAGTTTTTATACAAATCATTATGAAGTTATTTTACAGATATTTATGAAGTTATACAGACGATTATGAAGCGATACAGATAATTATCAAGTTATTTTAAAGATGATTAAAATGACATTTTTAATCATTATTTTATTTTAATGTATAGCACCCAGGAGGATGGTAGTTCGTCTCACTATGTCCTAAATGTATATGGCTGGAATAACAATAAAGGTCTACTTCACTTCACTTGAACAAGTATGAAGTTATACAGATAATTATGAAGTAATACAGATGATTATGAAGTTACTTTACAGATTATTACGAAGTCACTCTAATGATTAGAAAGATATTATACAGACGATTATGAAGTTATATGGAAGATCTTGAAGTTATTTTAATAAAAACCTAATCAAGTCACTTTTTAAAAAGATGATTATACAGTTATACCGATGATTATAATTACACTAATTATGAAGTTCGACAATTAAGTTAGACTTAGTATGAAGCTATACCGATTATGAAGTCATTTTACATATAATTATAACGTTTTTAAACTGATTATGAAGTTATTATACAGAATATGAAGTTATTTTACATCACCACTGAAATATAGTGTCTTCCAGTCACGCCGCAGTTCTGTAGTTTGTTATCGCGTAACAAACCGAATTAGTAATGAGGCTTTGTTGCGACAAATCGTAACTTCTGGTGTGAAATGAAACTGCATTAAAAATAATAATTTGAAACATCTCCCAGACAATAATATTAATCATTTCTGGTCAGTGTTCGAGTTCGGCCGCTAGAAAGGAGCCCGGCGGCGCGGGGGATTGTGGGTGTGCGCGGAGAAGTAAAATGGCGGACTTGGCAAACGAAGGTAGGCAACGGGGAGAAGCGATGAAAACACAAAACAGAGGAAATGAATCGCTTTCGAGAAGTGCAGAAGCAGCTATTTTTGCGTGTGAAGGCCACGGGCATTTTTTCTCGCCCCTTTATTGCGCGAGGAACGTCTCTTTTGCGAACCGGCCGCGTTTTTAATCGGTTGGTGCTGAGAGAGGGCTGAGCTCCCTGTGTTTAGCACGTTTAGCCTTTAGCTCAGACCACCCTGGCGGGCTCTCCGGAGTGAAAACCCGCCTAAACAGTAGTCTCGTCGTCTCGCCACCCTCCCGGCCTTTCTGTTTATCTTCTTCCCAGGCTTGTAAACTCGGGTCAGCGGTCAGGAGTGAGCTCTGTGTCCCTTTCTGTTTTCTGGACGGGCATCTTAGCTTCGCCCGCTCGGTTAGCTTTAGCATTGAGCTGCAGAAATAATAATTTTAAAACACTGCTTCATTAAAGCCGCACACGAAGATGACTTGCATTTTATAAAACCATATTTTTACCATGATGAGGACATGGTTAATTAGTTTAAAGCTTTGTGATATTGGTCAAATTTAACGTTTTTACGCTTTAGCTGGAAACCACGGCCACAGCATGACCAATAGCGAAACTCGCTCTCTTTTTTTAAATAGCTTTTTCAAAATAGCGCCGAAACGTTTACTTTGTGTAGCGATATTAAGCTGTTAATTTGACAACAGACTATTTTAGAGTTAGTGATATGGAAAGAGTGTTTTTTTCACGACCGGTAGGTTTAGCTAGCTGACTATCTTGTTCCTTAAGAAGCCAGGTAGTACATATATTAAATGGACTACACAATTAAATTCAGTTGTATGGGGTACAGTAAGTAATTTTTGCGTGGAATAAGGTCAGATATAAGAGCCGGAGAACTGAATATGTCAGAACTTGGCGTTGAAGGGGGCTAACATGCTACATTGGTGATGAAAATTGGCTTTGAAGAGCTTAGACGGCTATTTTTAGTCACCATAAGGGTCAGTGTTATTTACCAGCAGTTAAAACTTTTCTGGCTGCAGCGATATCCCTGTTCCTGTCTGAATCGAAACGAAACCAGCTAGGGAATGGTCTGGCTAGCTTAGCTGCGTGATGTCGTCGTTTTGGGATCTGCACGGGGTGGGGTAGTCTGTGAACTGGCTGCTCCACTCATGCTGCTTTGTGGAGCACTTTTTGTTTTGAGAAGCATGATTTCACTTCACCCACAACACTTGGATTCTCATGCATGATGACAGCATCGTTAAAGACTGAACCCGGCCATGGAGCTTGCAGAGGTCTGGACAGGTGGCTGCATCCTCACACCAGGCCAGCCGTGTGTCAGGATCACTGCCTGGATAGTGAAGCCTACCGATATATGCTGCTAAATCCAGGCCCGCCCACCCTCTCAGTAGCTCCTGGTGTAACCAAAGCTCCCATGCACATGACTTCACTGGCGCGTCTCCTACTCCAGTCATCCACCGTCAGATTCATTACTGTGTTGGGTGGTCGCTTTACTGCAACGTGGTTATGCTCAGTAATAGTAAATCCTGGCTCCAGTATGTGAAATGCAGCTAAGAATGAAAGAGAGAAGATACGAAAGAACTTTATTTATCCTTAGGAAGATTACTTTGTTATCCAAATGACTTACAATATTGGGAAACCTTTGATTTTCAGGATATTGTGAGAACCAGAGCAGAGTACTAAGTGCTAATGCTAAAATTCTTTTCCTTAGTATAATCAGAGCAGCAAGAAAGAATAGAATCTAATACGATTATAGAAAATAAAAGACAAACAGTAGTGTGACGCAATTATGACGTTTTTGTAGCAAATAACACTGATACTTTTGTGTGTTAAGATTTAGTGTACTGTAGCAGAAAGTCAGTAATCCAGACTGACTTCGAAAAGTGTTTTAATGTTGACGCAATGGAAATAAATAATAAAATAACAGATGATGAGGGGATGAGATTAACGTTCTGTGACTTCCAAGATTAAACAGTTGAGTTATTGAACAAATCTGGTATGGAACAGAATGAAACAAATTTAAAAATTACAGGGAGGGGAGGAGTTTTACAGTCTTCTTGCCACATGTAGAAACGATTTCCTGTGGCTTTCAGCTCTGCATAAATTATTTATTAATAAATTACATATGTTTAGGTATGTGTGAAAAGTCCTACACCTGCTTGGATTGTTATTTGCGTTTACTTTAAGTATTAGAGCTAATGATGGAGTGCATGATCTGCTACTTTGTATCATCTGGAGTTTCTTGGCATGTGTATAAATCATAGACATGCAGCGTTCACGTGAAGAGACCAGTGATGCTTTTGTGCACTGTGGTTTATTATTTATTTTTAATCAAGATGCAGTTACAGCTGTTGTAACAGTTGATGTAGAGCACGGCTGCGTCTAAAAATATAAGAGAGGGTCAAGGCGGCTCATGTGTCTTTGTGTATTTACAAAACATGATGTGCATTCTCAACCCTCTTTAAATGTGCCAGGTTTTATTGGGTAGGCTGACCATTCCAAGTGCTTAAAATAACAGTTTCGTTTTAAGAATACAGCCTCGTGGTATTTTATGCACTGCTCTACACCTGTGGGCTTCGGGTTATTCCAGTTTGTGAGTGTTTTTTGTGGTGACTGAGTTATAGCATCGAGGAATGAATTTCTTGTTTATTCTGTGGACGCTGTCTCTTGTGTCTCTAAAATTTGGAAAGTGGCGTGTTTTTGTTGAAAAGCAGTCAGGGTTTGTACTCATACATAGCTCAGATCTCCCAATTTTAACAGAAGCAGTATCCTTTTAACTGTAATTATAGTGACCTGGGACAGGTATTGAGTTTAATTATAAAGGTCAATGTCAAATTATGCCATCAAACTGGTGACAACTATAATCTTTTTTTTTTTTTTCCAACAGAGAAGCCTGCCATAGCTCCTCCAGTGTTTGTGTTTCAAAAAGACAAGGCACAGAAGGTAGGCCTGATTTAATACTATTCATTTATTTTAATCTGATTAAAGTTTGTGTGTGATACTGCCCACAGGAGCATTGGTTTCCTTTTAGACTCTTGGTACCTCTCTGACTTTGTCTCTTACTACAGTGACTTGCTATACATTTTAAACATTTACAGCATTTAACAGACACTTATCTTAAGCGACTACCATTCCCTAACTACAGGGGACAGTCTCCCTGAGCAATTTGGGGTTAAGGAACCCAGTGGTGGTTTGCTGAAGATAGGATTCAAACCCATGTCCTCTTGGTCTACAGGCAACACTAGGCCATCACCACCCCTTTGAAATTGAATTGAAAGTTTTTAGGTTAACATTTGTGCCATGAATGGAATTCCTAACTCTCATTCTTACGAGGGATGGCACAATGCAACTTTTTCTTTTCCAATACTTTTGCTAAAGCTTTTATTATTTGTCTGAAACAATATAAAGCTTCTTAAAAGATGCACTGTGTATAGATAGATTGTGTTTAAGTGAAGCACTGGATTTAATTGCCATGTATATATAGGTAACTGCTCAAACATGTTGCTACCTCACAGGGGGATACGCATATATCAGGACGATACTTGTTATGGGAATGGATTGGAATCATTTTTTTCCTTCTGTAATTCTTACAGTAAAAAATAAAAACATGGAGCTGCTGGTCAAGCATAGTTGTGGGGTTTGTGGTGGTAATTGTCAAGGATGTCACGCTAAAATGTCTTAGCAATTATTGATTTACCAATTTATTACATAATGTATTTGGGGTGGAGGTAGCTCAGTGGGTAGGATACTTGCCTCCAGATCAAGAGGTTGTGGGTTCGAATCCTACCTTCAGCACCACCACTGGGTCCCTGAGCAAGGCCCCAAGTTGCTCCAGGGAGAGACTGCCCTCTGTAGTTAGGGAATGGAAGTCGCTTTGGATTAAAAAAAGCGTCTGGTAAATGCCGTAAATGTTTTTGTTTTTAAGTAATGGAAACAACAAAACAGTAATAATGTTTCAAAGATCTAAAATACTTCGTTAGCATTAAAGCTTTGAAGCATTTAAAAGGACTAAAATTAAAACATGCATATAAATGAATGTTTTAGTTGGTGTTTGTTAGTACAGGGTAGGTCAGCAGGAATCTATAAACATGCATATTGCTTACTATGCATTGCAGATTCATTTTAAAACAAGTGTTTTTCTTCAAAAACATTCGTGGCAGACCTAGTCACTAATGTTGGTGTCCTGTTTCTGAGACTGTAACTTATCTTGTGACATTGTTGCAGCGATCTGCTGATGGATCCAGTGCAGAGGATGGCGAAGGTGCGTTTGCCTAAACTCCCACTTAAAATTTCAATTGAAGTGGTAGGCGCATTGTTTTATTACATATCCAATATTGTAACACAATGAGCCTCGGGAAGCAAGTATCTCTTTAACTGCTCTCTCTGTTATAATAAAAAATTCCTGTATTCTTTCACAAACGGTCACAACATATTGTCTAAACACAGTAATCCACATCATGGCTAGATATTAAAAACAAATCTGATTTGAGCAGCGCAGCTGCCTCAGATTTGCTTCGGCATGTGGCCTATTTATAGATTTAATCAGCGTTTCACAAACTATTTATTTAATGTGAAAATCGAAAGACTGATAAAGATCAAGCAGTGCTGTGAGTGGTCTTTTAACTTGCGGTGGGTTTTTTTTTTTTTCCCCCCTCCAGACTCAGACAAGGAGGATGAATACTGTCCTCCAGTGAAGAGAGAGCGAACCTCATCTTTAACACAGTTCCCGCCTTCACATTCAGGTAATACAGGCTTAAAAACAGTGCTTAAAGGGATTATACATTGTTTTCTAAAGCAGTTTCTTTTGATAGAAATGTTGTGTTTTGCAGTTAGCACTGCAGTTGAGAACCTGACCAGTGGAGTTAGTTGGTATAACAGAAAGTTGTGTAAATCTTCACTATACAAGTAGTCATTGATTTTCCAAATAGATTACATCTATGCATTTATGGAAATTTTGTTTGGGTCAAGCTAGCGCTTTTCCATTCCCTTTCTTGCAGTGGATTTAAATGCTTTAAATCTCTAGTGGACACATGGACGCTTGATGCCTTCAAAAGTCACTTTGAATGTTGCAGCTTTACAACACATTTTAACTTGAAACTTACTATGAATAATAATGGATTACCTTCTTGGCTATTTGTAGAGTTTTGTTCTTATGCAATGATTGTTTAGTATGGTTTTTCAGGGCGGCAATAAATTTTGAGTCTACTTTTCGTTCTGCCATGCTGCAGTTGCAACTGCTGTGATTATTTAGAACAGTTTCTTTCGTCTGAACGAAGAAACCTTAATGTGATTTATAGTCAGTGACTGAAAACCCAAAATGCTGTTACTGTGCTTCATAGTAAAGTGAATTACTAAATATTGGGTATAATCATGACTACTATGTAATCGGAATTTTAACTATTGGCACATCAAGTGTTTGCAACACCAGTCGTCTGTCAGTAATGTTTCCTCTTCATCCTGTCTGACCTTGTCTCGACTCGTGTGTCTGTTTCTGTTTCTGCAGTTTCCAAGAATAATGTGTTTATGCCCTCAAGTTTCTGCCAGTCTCCAACTGGCAACTCGGACTCAGAGCCAGGTAAGGGCGACTTTACTTCTAGTAGTATTTTCAGTTGAAATGCTAGTTCCTATAACCTAGAACACATTTGTGTATACTGAATCAGTTTCACTAGGATTTGAAGTCTCGGTAATGAGTTGTGAGCATACTGTTGTGTTATAGGGCTGGTAAAAAAAATATTTTTATCAGTATTGCAAAATGACATTTCTGCAGTAAACACAGCTTTAACAGCTGTGATCACACCCAGCTCACTCGCCATACAGGGAAACAGTTGTTGGGATTCTACAGCTGTGACATTGTGTGTTTAACATAGTGATTCAACAAAATTCACTAGAACACTACTCTGTCCTCTGGCTGAGACAAGGTTTAAATGTTACTCACACCCCACTCCCTTGTGTGTAAAATGTATTAAACAGTAATGACTACTGTTGTAAACAAACCTGCCTCACTCTAAAAAGGGGAACATGTTTGAGTTTCAAATTGGTGTAACATATTGGTTTTGTTCATTGCGTTGAATAAACCCAGTTATATGGATTTCATGTGTGAACTTTTGGTTTTAAACAGTGTATGATGGTTTTTAGAAAATTGTGTGCACATTTTTTGTTTTTGCTGGCACATATTGAAAATAAAATTTTGCACATTTATTCATTTTTGTAGCTGTTTACAACAGCATTACAATGTACAAAAATATTCAAATCTGGTGTATGTAGCTTTTGTAGTATAGGCCAATATTTTATTATTTGCTTTAAAAGGAAAGTTTAGAATTTGTTTGTTGTGTGTTATGTTAAAAGCACTAGGTTTGTTGTGTTAAGTGTCTCAGCAGAGAAAAAAGAGGAATAAAACAGTTTCACTATTTTTAAATTTTAAAAAAGAGTGATGAACTTTGGATGCTTTTCGTCCTTGTGGTTTGTATAGTGTTCAGGACTTTTTGGAAGAAAGTATATGACTGTGAAAGAGTGGAGAGGGAGAAAAAGAGTGCGTTTGAAACACTCGGGGGTGCCTTTCTATTTCTGTCTATTTTTAAATTGAGTCAAGATCCAGTCAAGCAGGCCGAGCTAATATGTGCTCAGCTACCGTCTCAGAGAGAGCAAGAATGTGCTAAAGTAGGTCTCCGTGCCCAAAGGGGACTTTTTCTAATGGGAATGACCAGGAAGTGGTCAAGCAGTGCACTCTGTGGTTGCTATGGTAATGGTACACAGCTTGGCGGTGGGGTGCTGTGTAGGGAGAGATGGATGGAGAATGTGAGGAAACTGAACTTTATTCTTACAGAGAGGTTGCAAATGTTTTGTTTTAGAAGTCTGCTGTTGTGTCCAGATGAGAAGCCTTTGTTTGTGTTTGTATGTGAAAGTGAAAGTGAGTGAGAGGAACCTGAAAACATGGCAGACAGAGACTGTGACCATGGCAAACAATAACAGTGTTTTGTCTGTTGCATTCATTTATTCATTCATTTATTATATAATTTTTCTGGGCTCTTTGCTGTTGTCTTTTTCAGAGGAGAAACCAGTTGGTTTTCGGTTGAAACCTCCCACACTGATCCATGGCCAGGCACCCAGTGCAGGTAAGACTCCTTCTACGCAATGGGTGAAAGTTACAGAGTTTATTAAGGCTGAAAGGGAAGGTGTTTTCCATGTCACAAATTTACCCAGGCCACCGAGCTCTTTTTATAGTTTTCCCAATAGCTTCTTTTTTGGTCTGTGGTAAATCTAAATGACTTTAGTATGCTGTTTCTATACGAAACTGAACCAAATCCCAGCCAAACACTCGAGCAGTTATTAAATGAAGTTAATATGAAAAGTAGCCTAAAGGTCCACAGCTAAGTTGTGAAATTCAGTCAACACACTTACTCAAACTTGACCAGTTATAAGTTGATTTGCATTACTTCATGCAAGCGATATGTATGCTGTAACAAACCATTAGTTAATAGTGTGACTAAGTAATCAATTGGCAATGGCTTAAATTCCTAATGGCTCCAAAATAATAAGCAGATACATAGTCTATGGCAGGGCTGGCTAATGTAGTTGCTTTAGACCATTCGGTTTCAGATCCAATCCATTAGTAGGCTGTTTTGCAGGCGTTCCCAGTCAGAAGCCCAAGGAGCAGCAGCGCAGTGTCCTAAGACCTGCAGTCTTGCAGGCACCACCCACCAAGATCCTTACAGAGCCCAGCAAGAGCAGTAAGTACAGACTTAAACCTGTCTTGTGTGATTTCAACTTGCCTATACATAGTAAGACTTGATACTGAACTTTAGGTTCATTACTGAAATTCAGCTCCATGTAATCCAATACTTTGGAGAAGGCTTGCTGCTAAATTTAGCACACATGCTAATTAACATCTGTAGCTGATCAAGTAATGGCATGCATGTTTTAAGTGCTGAATCCTGAGTAGCCCATCAGACGACTGCTGATATTGTGTTGTCTATGGACTGTGGCTGTCATTGGACCCCTTTCTGTGATTAAATCGCTGGAATTCAAAATGTCTCGCTAGCCATAGTGGGTTGTTTATTACAATGCCTTTTGATGCTGGGTTCTCTTTGACAGCTGTGTTTTGGCGATGCTAATTAAGTTCTGTAGCCCACAGACCCACAGGCATGTGGTTAGCATCAATAACAGTATTTAAAATGATATGCAGTGGCAAGACCACAAAATCTTCCATGCACAGATAGTCATGTACAGAGGATGGACAGGAAACATTCTTTTAGCTTTGATCTAGCCTATAAGTTAATCCGAAGCTTCTGTCTACGTATATTCCAAGCAGATACACTCAAAGATTGCATTGATGGCAATAATGTTTGTTACCTTCATTGCTGTAAACAGGGGTACTTATTTTAATTGAGTTCATTTGGAATGCAAAACAGCATTCTTTTGGATCTAAACTGCTTATCCTGGTGAGCTTAAATAAAGCACTTTCTGTGCACTTGATTTGGTTTGTGTAACAAAGTATTAACTGGCACAATGTCCCTGATAGACGCAAGCTGTGGAACAAATGGCGTGGGGAAGTTTACGGATGCAGCAACAGAAGGCCGGTCGATTTTCACGAACAACACGGACAGCTCAGACAAATCACCGGTGAGGAGGAGCAGCTTGCAAGACTTTTCTCTGCTTTTGGTGTTTTTACACTTGTTCCGTTTCAGCCCTTAAAGCGAACTCGATTAATCAGCATTTTTTGTTTGTATGTGAACACGCCAACCGCACATTTAGACCCCTCTGAAGGGAGGTGGTCTCAGTTTGGTTAGCTTTAAGTCCGTGGCTGTTATGTCTTGGGTCCAAATTAATGAACTTATGAATAATTATGGGCACTGTTCGGATAACTTGCATGTTTTGAATACAAAGCACTTCGGGTTCGCTTCAACTGTTTTACGTGAAAACACCCTTAATCGGACCTAATAAATGCACACAAGCCTATACTTCCACATAAACCTTTATATACGCAGTGTTCTCATTTAAAAGTTAATGGGTTTTGCTTGTTGCATGAGGAAAGAGGAGTCACAGTCATGTCATGTGACTGATGGGATATTAATAGAGTAGCTGCCACAAAGTGACACCATATGTTTCCTGCTGAGCTTTGTCATCTGTTGTTTAGTCTAAGCTCTTTAATATTTCGGAAAGAGTCATGTATCAGTTTGTGATTCATCCATTTCTGCTGCCTCTGATATTGAGCTGATATTGATATTGAAGTCATTTGTCATTTTTTGTGTTCACATATTTTCCCCAATGGTTGTGGCCATGCGCAGAAGAAAGACAAAGAAGGCGGAGAGAATGGTGGAGGAAAGACAGAAGAGAACGCACAGAAAAAGGATGCCCATGTTGAATCAAGTTTCGTGTTTGGACAAAATATGAAAGAGAGGGCAAAGGTTAGGGGACATTTGTGTTAACATGGGCCTTGTAATAATCTCTTATAAAAACTAAAGGCAATTGTACTATAGGTGTTTTTTATTTAGTTATAATTAATACTGGAGTACACATAGGAAATGCCATGTCTCATATCTTACATTTTTCTCAACAGTTGGAAGAAAACAGCGCAACCAGTGAGGCTAAAGACTCAACACAGGATTCACAGTCTGGGAGCACTAATTACTTCCTACAGTACATGGGCACCTCAAGGTTACCACAGTTTTTGTTTTCCTTTCCTCTATTTGATGGTTTATTTCATGAATTGTTCTGTTTCACTCTTGTTCAGTCATACTGTTTCAGTAGTTCAGTAGTAAGCCTGAATTTGTTTTGCTTTTTAGCTCTGTGAATGCTACCAACAACACAGAAAAAGGAGCCAAGTTTGTTTTTGGCCAGAACATGTCCGAAAGAGTGCTGGTGCGTATGTGCGCTGTTTCCAGAAAAAATGACCAACAATAACCAGTGGTTTGAGCTTGTAATTGTTATCAAAACAGAGAAGCAATAAACTGCAATTTCAGAGCATCTTGAATAAATCTGTTGGGTTTTTGTGTTTCAGAGTCCTCCAAAGGGTGGTGAATCAACAGCAGAGGGTAGTAAAGACACAGCTTCAGCATCAGAGCCATCGTCAAAAGAGACCACCCCAGAAAAGAGTACGTATCACTTGCTTAAAGTAGTTGTTCTGAAATGTGAAAGAGTGGACACATGAATTTATTACATGAATTATATGAATTTGGATAACAAGTAATATACCAGCAGTGCCTTTATCATTGCACATTTGTTTAAAATTATAGCAAGTTAAGTAAAGTGTGTCATACTTTAGCTACAAAAATGACACACATTCAGGCTTGAAGATGGCACCTACCATAGTTTTGGCTTCGTTGAAGTACTTCTGTCAATTTTTACAGATAAGAGTGCCACACAGAAGAAATGACTAAACTCGCTGGTAAATGTGCAGATCAGTATCTTTCTTGCACAGACGTCTTTCCTGCATAACATTCTTACGTCCTCAAACAGAAAAGATAATTGGCTGTGATATAAAAAGGCTTATCCGTGTGTAACACAGCACTCAGTTAACCAGATCTGTGTCCATATGTGCCCATTCGCCTGACAGTATTTTCTAAATACATAGCTTCCCACAGTGATATTCAAACCACTGCTGGTATGCTTAGACTTCTTTTAAAGCACTGCGCATATACAGTCATTTTTGGTTTGGTTTGTGCGCAATAAATAATTCCATATTTTTATCGTAAGGGTGGTGGTAAATCTAATACTGAAAAGTTAAATTCCTATGTAAGTTATAGACATTGAGGTTGCGGTAAAATGAGAGAAAAATCTTAGTCATAGTCCAGTTGAATACTGACTTGTATGTATGCGGTCGTTCAGATCATAGTGTGACAGAGTCTCTAGAGGAGTCAGCAGCAGCATACACCAAAGCCACCGCCAAGAAGTGCATTTTGGAGAAAGTGGAGGTTCGCACCGGGGAGGAGGCAGAGAGCAATGTGTTACAGGTGAGCTTGTGCTTTGGAGTCTCCGAGGCAGAACAAATGTTGCATGCATTGCAAATTACAAAGGTTGCAAAGCTTTATTTTGATATTAATTTGTGGTAATTATTTCATTTGTTTAATTAGTTACGTTAATAAAACTTTCATGAAACCATGCTCCCAACTATTCCAGTATTCAGTGTTAATACTTTTTACTCTAACTCTAGAAACTTATTTAATATGTACATGGTATGCTATTGGTTTAAACTTCAGTGAAGGGACCTTTTGCCCGGCACAGTTTCAGATATTTTCTGCCCCTCATGACTAAAAGGGCTCGATAATCAATTGATTACTTGAATCAAGCAAGTTAGGGAAGGGATCCATTGAAACTGCAGGGGAAGCAGGTTTCTAGGACAGGAGTTTGATCACTGTTTAAGGCAACTTCAGTTAACTTTTAAAATGACCCAAAATGTATGAAAATGGTCTCAAGCTAGAACCAGGACATTACTAACGGGTTAGCAGGATTAGGCATTCATTGTAGGGCTACAAGATGCCAAGAAAAAACTAAAAGACCACATAAACAAATTGACAGATTGGCTCTGACAGAAAATCTTTCTGCTGGTGTGATTCCATGGACGCGGTTTTGGGACAAAGACAGGCCGTAAACTGTGGGGAAAGAACTGCGTCTAAGAAACACCATCACCAGACTAAGATACATTGGAAAAATCAAAGTGTGTTAGTTTTTGTGTAATTGCAGTTCAGCATGTTTACCTGTAGAAAAGTGCCCTTAGTGGAGAAGAGAGGAGAGTACATGAGACATTACTGTTTCCAAACATAGACCTTTTTCTGTCTTTTTCCCACAGATGCAGTGTAAGCTGTTTGTGTTTGATAAGCCGGCTCAGTCATGGATCGAGCGAGGTCGAGGACTGCTGAGACTCAACGACATGGCCTCCACAGACGACGGCACGTTACAGTCCAGACTAGGTCAGAGCAACTTCTGTTCGCGCATTGGCTTATTGTTGTGCTAGAGGAATGTGGGTGTGTGCAACATCATATTCAGCTGTTTTCATGTAGTTTTCTCTTTCCCGCACCCTCTTCTTTAGTGATGCGCACCCAGGGCAGTCTGCGGTTGATTCTGAACACTAAGCTGTGGGCCCAGATGCAGGTGGACAAAGCCAGCGAAAAAAGCGTCCGCATCACTGCCATGGACACAGAGGACCAGGGCGTCAAAGTCTTTCTCATATCGGTATGCTGAGAACCACTGTGTTGTGTTTGTTCTTTAGTCACCTGGGTGTAAAAGCAAACAGTGCTTTTGTTTTTGTTGATTGATTTGCTTAAGGGACACTAGCTAGACTTTAGTAGTTATTGAACATTTTTTCAGTAATTTCTACTACTAATAAAAATTAAAGTAAAAGGAAATCAGAGTATCTTGCTTAAGTGATCCCACCTTCAGTTTATTAATATTTTGTAATATGAAGGAAGGAAAATGAAGGAATATAACATGAAAGATTAACTTTTTTTAGCAGCACTCTTGAACTGTTTAGCCTTCATTATCTACTACTTGTTGCTACTACTAATTATGTAGCAGTCATTTTATTGATGCTGGTGCAGTATGGTCAGTGATTTTTAAAAATGTATTTATTTATTTCCCCCCCTGCTGCCTCACCTTTTAGCCTTTAGCAGCAAAATAAGCTATAGGACAGCACAAAGTTAAATTATATGCTTTATACCATTTCAAGTCAATTCTAGCTGCAGTTTTAAATATTCATTAACACCAGTTGTTCCACAGATAAAACCTTGGTGTATCCTTGAGTGAGCAGAAATTTTTCCCGTGTGAAACTCTTTAAATGATTTTGAAGTTGACTGCATCTTGCTTTGATTTTGATACGAGACCTATTAGGCCTGTGTTACATTAAATGCCTCAGCAAGTCTGTCCTGTGGCTCTACTGGAAGCATACATGAAAGTAATTGTTTGTACACCCTCCAAATTCCTCTCGACTCATGTGCAATTTAACTGTTGTAACTAACCTGACAGATGAGAGCTGCAGTCCAAGTGAAATTTTAAGCTATTTGAGAGGTAGTTGTGGTGTAAACACCTTATTTTTATTAGGTAAATTGGTATTTTGGCAAGACTGACACCCTAGTTATGTTTTCAGATGTGTGAAGCATGTTTTATGAACAGTCCTTTCATCCTGCAGGCCAGTTCAAAGGACGCCGGGCAGCTGGCCGCGGCGCTGCACCATCGGATCCTCGCCCTCCGGAGTCGTGCCGAGCAGGAACCTGAGAGCGCACCTGTGCCGCCTCAGGCGGAGATTCCTCAGTCTAACGAGGAGGACAGCGACGACGACGAACTCGCTCACAACAACAACAGCAGCAGCAGCAGCGTCACCACCGCGGGGAACACCAGCGCCAGCGGTATGTCTTTCCCCGGAACGGGACGTTAAGCACATGGGTTGTTTTCTTTGGATCACTTCGGTGCAGTACTTGTCAGTCAATCGAAAATCTTCATACTTTCCTTTTTACTTTATTTTTCCTTGAAGACATCAACCATTATTGAGAACATTTGAGAATGATAATGCTCCTTCCATGAATCAGAAATATGCATATAGGGCTATTTGAAGCAATCATCTATTATTATCTTATAAGAATGGTAATGTTTCCCCCCCCCCCTTCTTCCCTCTTCCCCAGGCACCTCTGAAACTTCTGGCGAGCCCCCGGCAGCGGAGAGCACATAACACCCTGCACAGCTGCCTGACTGAAAACTGCTCAACAGGGTTGGATTTTTTTTTTTTTTTTCCCCTCTTTTTTCCCCCCCTCGGGTGGACAGCCTTAACCACCATGACTTTCTCAGCCTAGTGCTGGGTGTCCTTCAGCTCCAATCCTGTAGCAGAACTTCAGCGTCTCACATAAAACCCGTGTAGTTCATTATTCCCCTTCTGCATTTATTGTAAATCTGGATTTCAAATTTTTTTTTATCATTTTGTTTGTTTTTTGGTTCTGTTTTAGTTTCCTGGACTGCAAACAAACAAACAAAACAAACAAAAAAAAAAAGAACAGAAAAGAAAAACAGAGACTTTTCCATTTATGGATTTGGACTTGGCTGCTCATCATATTGATGAGTGTGAGGGTATTCCTCTCTCTGTTTTAAGATACGGCACATGTCACGACTGCAGTTTCTACCGCAGGACCTTTTTTTACTTTATCGCTCTTCCTCCTTCATATTTTTCTCTTTCCCCCTCTTCTCACTTTCTCTCTCTCTCTCTCTCTTGCACTCTGCCATGACGTCATTGCCCAAAATTGTCCGGCATCCGTTCAGTAGCTTCATGTTCCCACTTCCAAACCTTGGACCACAGACCCCACCCCACCCCTGCTGTCACCCCTGTTTTTGGTAGCTGTAATCTTTTGCTCTGATTCTAACTTATTTCCAGTGGTTCCACCAAGCATCTCTGGTTTACATGCCAATATTCTTACTAGTCTGCTATGATGGTAGTTAGGTAGATCTCTTATTGATGTAATAAATAAAGGACTAAACCAACACATGGACTGTGCTATTGTGGATCTCTGCTTCTAGAATAACCCCACCCCTGAGAAGAAGGAGAAAAAAAAAGACAAAAAAAGGGAATTGACTTTGCCCCGTCACCATTATGGAGTTCCCAGCATCTGCCCCGCAGGTTTGCTTATGGACAGATGTGCTTATTTCTGTTTGATTTGGAAAGCGAAAAAAAAAGATTCTTGAAGTCAACATCTCTACAGATACTCCTTTTTATTTTCCATATTCTGAAGGTTTGTAATATGTTAAACTTTTTTATTGTTTTATTATATTAACTTTTTATCCATTTTCATGTCGTTGGAGACAGTACAATGGAGTTTTTGTTCTTTCTTTGTGTGTTTGAAATTTGGAGTGCGCTTTGAAATCCAACGTGAATACGGAACTCATGTAAATTTCTATGAATATATTATCATTTACTAGAACACCATGTCTCCAATCTCCTTTACAAAATAAATAGCAAAAATCAAAGTTTAAAAAAAAAAAAAGAAAAAAAACTTTGAAATAAATTTTTGTCTAATGTCAAACATGTGGTCTATCGGGTACCTTTTTTTTCTCTCTGAACGCATGACTTATAATTGAAAATGGTCTGAGAGGACTATAAAACAAAGCATTCGACATTGAATTGAATGCCTGCATTCATCGGCACTGTTTATTTGACCCAACTTGTGGTTTTCAGCTTCCATTCATTGTAAAAGAACGTTATTGAAATGGGTCCTTTCAGACCATGTTTCTCTTCCCTGATTCTGGAAGCCCACTACCTTGCATGATGTGTTTCCTCTGCTCCCAACATCTCATTCGACTAATTGGTCCATTAACAAGCGCTTAGTTAAAATTAGTGTTGAAACAGGAAGCACTAATATGTTTGGGGAAATGCTTGTTTGTCACTGGAAATGTGTGATTGTTATTTTTAATGTAGACTACTCTTGCATTCACAGGACTTTGGATTTGGATTCCTTTTATACCACATACCTGTAAAAAAGCTGTGTATTTGGCTGCAGAGGTGTTTTTTGAAATGCCCACCAGAGGGGGTCAGAGATTACTTTTACAAGGGAAGTCATGTCCATTATACTCCTATAGCAGTCCTCTTTGAAATTTTTGATGTGAAAACATTGAATTGCTGTTAGTAAAACGTGACAAAATACAGGCACAGTTTAATTCTTTTTTTCAGGTATACACCATGAACATGAGCACCAATGCATTTTAAAACAATACCTTCAAAGTATAGTTTGAGCCTTAATTGCATATTAACCCTCTATGGCATGGTGTTGCCTTCATGCAACAAACCATTATTTTGGCCCACCCACTGCCCCATTAAAAACAAAAAAATCACAAAAGTCTGATGATTAATCTTGGACCAATAAAATTCGAGGTGGGTGGAG
>JBBPDE010000040.1:27316736-27326969 GCA_037974605.1 Nannopetersius ansorgii | reverse complement strand
TCACATTTCTTGGTGTTCTTTGAGCCTACATTCAGTACGAGTAAAATACTTAAGTTCTTTTAAAATCGGATACTTTACGACTTTTACTCTAGTCTTATTGAAATTGGTGACTTGTAACTTGTAATGGAATCATTTTTACAGTAAAGTGTCTGTACTTTTACTCAAGTATGGTTTTCAGGTACTCTTTACATGTGTAATCATCAACTTTAGCACAACACGTTTTTAAAGGATGTTCATTTAAGCCCTTCGCAGCTTCTGCCTTGTTTATTATTTTTTTTATTAAGTCTCTGCTTTCTGCGGCTCTCGTGGCTACAGTTAAACAGGAAAAGGAACAACACTGGAAGAGACATAAGCAACCGTAACCTTTTTTTTTTGTAAAGCTGAGTACGTTTATTCAGCAATTATTTAAGAACGATGCATTTATTAGAAATTTCCTTTTGGCACAAGTTGTTGTTTTTTTATAAATAAATAAGTCTTTGTCTGCCTCTCGACTAGAGTATCTAAATAAATATGCGAACCAATAAATATTGAGTGTCCACGAGAAAGATGCACTGCATCAACATTTCTGCCGTTGGTATGAAAAAATACGAACCAACACCGACAAAGCTGTAACTAGGTATACGATGAGGAGAAGCTATTCATACATAGTACTGCGTCTTTTCTGTTCGTCTTTACACAGAAGTATACAGAATTATATAAACATAACAGTTCTAAACATTTAAGTTACAAGGGACATTTGGTCCCAACAATGACTGACAGAATTACAATAGAATGAATGGATCACCCTCTCATAAAGCACTTGAAACCACTGTCCTTTTTTCAGAGATACCATATTTTAAAGGGGATAGAACAGTAATATGAAGATGTAATGTATATTATTATATGTATATGAAATATTTGAGTTACAATATGATGAAGTGCTGAAATCTTAGTGCTTCACCCTTTTCAGTGAGTCAAATTTTCCAAAATATCCAAAATTGAGACCCCTCATAAATTTTCCAATAAAATGTAACAGTGGCTAAGATGTGATGTTGCCACCAGCTCATTTCTGTCCACAAGTGTCCAATTATCAATTTAGAAGATGTCTCTAGCTTCTGCTGAAAAACCACAATTGCACAAATGCATTTTTTGGTTGTTTTTTTTCCTTGCTACCTGAAGCCCTGTTTAAACAGAGATTCACAGCCTGCTCTGTTTGTTGTCCTTTAGGTAAATCTGTCTGCCAGGTCCCGGGGCAGCATGGAGTCTGCATGTTCGCTCAGATGTTGCCTTGTTTTCACAGTAAGTCCATTAGCTTTGAAGGCAGGCCGTGTTTAGGCCTTGATGGTTCCCGGCCTGCCTCCAATCTCATTTGTGGTTTTGCTCTTAATTACCTCAAAGTTCTCATTATTCAATTTGAACAAGTTCCACGACCTCCCTGGCAGCCCAGAGACCGTCTGTGGCGAACGAGTCGGCTAGGCCGAAGCGAGGAAAAGTAGATGTTCGCGTTATCTAACTGTTCTGTGTAGTAGAGATTTGGCTATTTACAGCTCCTTTGACTTAGAGGGAATTAGGTGTTAACAAAATGTGCAGTGGGCTACAGATCTGGGACGGGCCAATAGTCTGCCCTGCCACTATCTGACTTGCACCAGATTGACCTTTTGCACGTACCGCGGCATAATCTTTAGGAATCGTGAGCAAACAGATTGGATTTAACCTTTGGATAACAGCGTATGGCATTTCCCTATGCTAAGTCATTTGGTGTCATGACTAATTTTTCAGCAGCTTAAAAGCATTTGTATCAGTATTTTTATCATGTATGATTAGAGCCGTTATGTCACATTTTGCTAAATTGCTTTTGTAACACCTAGCAGAAGTATTTAACAAATTCTGGTGACCTCTTACTATACATCAAATAATGTAGATTTTTATGCTGAGTGCACTACTTAGGGTGCTTTACGTTGTTGCAGGCAGCCACATCAAGTTTATCTGTTACATTCAGATTTGAGAGCTTTCTTATAGAGAGGTATTGGACTCTATTGGAGATATTTTGGCAAGAGAAAATGAAATTGAACTTAACAGATGTTCTCTTTAAATGCCAATGCTGGTTGTATTTGTAGTATCTGACCTGAGAAGACACACAACAGTTTAAACGTGTTTATGCGTGTGTCTGTGTTTTTTCCACTGATGCTTATCAGTCAATAGTTGACCCCTGGAGAATGGGTGTAGCACAGCTAGATTCATCTCATATATATTTCTCTAACCCGAAATGAATGAGGTAGCTTGGTTTAACGTCATACTTCAGTATTCACGTAGTATTTGTGACACAAGACAAGTTTCTTCAGAACTGTACAATTCTGTCCAATTTAAAATGGCCGATGTAAAGTCCTCTTCACTCGGCAACAGTTACATGTTCAGTGAAAGGCAAGGATAGTGTCTCAGCACTAGAAGCACGTACTGCAGGTCCCATCGCTGTAATGATTTTTTTTCTCTTAGGTTTACTACTTAACTATATTCTGCAGCGGTCCATGAAGCAAAGGAATTAGAAAGCGTAAGTGGTCACAACATTCCAGCCATCTGCAAGCTGTCTTTACTGCACGAGTGTACAGCTTTCCTGTCTGTTGAGGCTTCTGTGGTTTCCATTATGACATACGCAGACATGTATCGTCATGTATGTTTCCATGGCTTCGGCATTAAGCCCCTCTGAAGTTTCCGCTGTTACCCTAGAGTTGACAGTAGCCCCTTCGTCGCTGCAGCTCTCACCATAGAGTGGTCTGTAGGATCTCTGAATCTTCCACCGTTACCATGGATGGACTTGACTGCAGTGTGGCCTTTTTGGCCACCTCTTTCTGTAGTTTGCACCGAGCCTCAGGCATGCACTCCTGTGCTCATACGCAGCCGCACGCCTTGGCTGATACATTCTTAATGACGAAGAACCTTGAGTTGTTGTCAAGGAACGCCGTCTCATTCTCATACTTGGTGGGCCGGCAGCAGGGGCCGTAGTGTTCATGGTCCCTTTTGAAACTTTTCCGAGACTTGCCCTTCTGCCTATCCGGCTTATTGAGCCTCATGTGCTCCAACACCATGTCGTAGTTGCGGCGGCGGTTGGTGCACTTGCCGCTGCAGTAGCTGAAGAGCACAGTCTCGTTGCTGTCATAGCCCAGGCCCAAGTCACTCACTGTCAGCTCCTTATGATGCAGCTTGCACAGGTTTGGGCCTCTTGCCCGTTTGGTCCTCCTGCCCCTGCCGCTTGTCCCCACTCTGCCTGACCTCCTGGTCTTTTTGTCCATCAGCATCCTGATCAACTTCCGCAGTTCACCCTCTGTAAAGCTCTGGAACATGTAGGAAACTGGAACAGAGAGAAAGAAACACACTCCATAAATCGCCCTCTTTAGATTAGTAGTAAAACAATTGGATGAGAAAAGGACAGTTATATTTTCTCCCTAACTCTAAAGGTTAAGCGTGGAGCCTTTTAAACAGAATTGTGCAGGCATGTAGCTGTTTGCTGTACTGCCTTAACCTCAGCATATCTGACTGACAGAGTAATAAAGACAGATTTCATTTACGATTGTAAAGCTTTTACGGTACATTTACGGCATTTATCAGACGCTTTTATCCAAAGCAACTGTAATTCTCTACCTACAGGGGGCAGTCTCTCCCTGGAGCAACTTGGGGTTAAGGGTCTTGCTCAAGGACCCAGTGGTGGTGCTGAAGGTAGGATTCGAACCCATGACCTCTTGGTCTGGAGGCAAGTATCCTACCCACTGAGCTACCTCCACCCTTTTACACGAAACTCCTTTTTGTAAGAGCATTCTTCAGCAGCATGAAGTTGAAGAAATGAAAATGCAGTATGCATGAACTAGTTGACAGACATTAAAGTAAAGTCATCAAAAAGAAATGAAGCAGGAAGAAATTCACAGTGAACAGTGAAGTGAGCCCATGTGAACTCCGTAAGAGCCAGAGTGAGAGTTTCTTTTTTTAAACAGACGTCTTCTTTAAAAATAAAACCATAAAACTCTCAGAGCTGTTTGCCACAATTCACCCTCAGTTTATAGTTGGCAGGGTGCTGTAAGAAAATGAGCTTTCTTTTTCTCTTTCCTCCTGATAGCTGGCTAGGCCTTGGGTCCTGTGAAACATGAGGTGTGATGTGAGTGCAAGGTGATGATATCTGTAAATTAAACAGCGCTGATCACTGAGGCGTACACTAATCCTACTCGTCAGTCTGTTCTTACACTGCCTAATCCACGCCAGGGCTTTTTCTGAGCTAGAGCAGCGTCTGTTTATCTTACACTCTGATAGGAGAGTGCCCATGCCTTCCATTGATCTGGCCACTCTCCGAAGGCCCGCCGCCCTGGGTAAGGATGATGATGATGATGATGATGATGATGATGACAATGATGAGGAGGATGATGATGATGGTAGTGATGCTGGTCCTGATGGTACTGCTGCAGATGAAGGTTGTATGGACGTTTGCGAGGCCCAGGGGTTCGCGGACCCGGCGGGCCGCATAGTTTTGGTGAGCAGGAGTGAAAGAGCGGTGCTAATAAGGATGAAGACAAGAATGGCCCCTTTCCATAACTTCATCTTAGAACGGTGTGGAGCATTGAAACTCTGTGAGACACAAAGCAGAAAACCAGACACACATCGGTTAGCCAGTGAAGAAACAAATTAAACTGTTTCCATTTAGGAGATATCAATTAATGCTACTCAGATGCAAAGGATTCTTTAATGTTTGGAATTGTTTACTTTTGAACTGGATGACTGTTTACTTAAGATCTCCCTAAAAAAATTGTCAGTGAAAGAAATATTTGGCTTTATGTGCTAACACATGTTGCTCAGTGGCCTTTCTAAACAAATGATTCCTTTTTTGCATTTCCTACATCGCATTCTCTGGAAATGAGTCACTCTCCTTAGGATCTCTTTCCCTTCAGGGACTCTTCTGTTACGTCCCGTTCCTTTCTCTCTTTTCGGTACTGCAGAATACCTCCGTTTGCTCTGGGAGAAGGAAAAAAATAATGTTTTTCTGAGTCTATGGATCTTTTCAGCCAGCAGTAGTGTTCTTAAAGATTCCTCTCTCGGATTTGTGGAGGGTGTAGAGCATTAACCAAGGCAGGAACCCCCCACATCACTATTTACAAGCATGTCCAAACACTCCACCTCAGTGTTTGCAAAGTGGGAACCCAGTGCTGTCTTATGACATTGTTGGTTCAGTAAATGGGATCAGTTTTTGGCCTGACAGACATATCTCTGTGTGGTGTGTGTGTGTGTGTGTGTGTGTGTGTGTGTGTGTGTGTGTGTGTGTGGTTGCAATAATAGTGGAATAGTGGAAACCTTAATAACATCCCTTGAACCCCCTCAGCCACACCTATGTGGTATTAGGATGACTCGCCTTCCTGCACCCTCAATTCATGAGGCACGTTTGCAGGCATCTAGTAGTCCATTGTTCCCTCTCGGATGCCTTTCTCCACATCATAATCCCCTTTAGATTTCATTTTCCAGTAAAACAACCACCTACTTTTGTGCAAATAGTGATCCCCCCCTCCTTCAACGTGTGTTAGCTTCTGTATTCTAGGATTGGCAGAAGGAAAACATTTCCCCAGATCAGGAAACGGCACATGGGTAGTGACTAAGAACAAATCCAGACAGGCTGCTCTGAAAAATGTTCTGGCAGACTTGCTGCATAGTGGTCTCAGAGGGCTGTGAAGTATGGTTTGTTTAGACTGGGTAGTACAGGTAGTACTTCGTGGAGCTGCTGCGTTGTCCAGAGACAGATAAGTTTTTAACACTAAAAGCAGAGGTTTTTGAGTAAAAAAGATCGCTGCACACCTAGTTTACATCAAGGTCTTTCGTGCTTATTGAGGGAACCCCCAAGGTCGCCCTGGTGTAGCGGCGCAACTGTTTCTTTTATTGCTGTTGGAGTTTTAGTGACCCGAAACTGATAACACTGTTGGTCCGTCGCATAATTTAGTCTTGTGTTTGATGTTCCTGTAAGACATCAAGTGATACCAAATGATTTGTTCTTATTTCACATCGCAAAATGCGATATAAGTCACTGCCACATGCGGCTTTCCTTGTAAGAAAACAATGTCCCAGGATCGTTCCATCTTGGATTTAATTTCGAGACACTTATTTCATTTTATGAGGAACCTGCTTTATTTCTTTATTACATTTTTATCTCCTAGTCTGTGTGTCTTGGACTTGTTACAAACTGAGCAATCTAAAATGTTGTCTCTCTTTTGGCGAGCTCTGATCCTTTTTAAGAGTTCCCACAGATGATAATAAATTATTATATCATTATTTACTTGTAGAGCCAAGCACTTAAGTCTTTGCACCTGAATCCCCATTAATCCAGATTGCGTAACAATGTTTTGACGACCTAACAATGCCGCTACGCCAATAAACATCTCCATAATTGGAGTATATTAGCAATTCCACTGAATATTAGCACGGACTAATCATTTTTTACTCTCCCGTTCCATCACTCTAAATGGTCACTTGATTGCAGTGTTAATAATCAAACACTGCTGTCACTTTTTCGAGCTGACTGGTTGATTGATCTCCCTGCTGTGCTCAATTGCTACCATCCACGTGCAAGCACCTTTTGGTGATTAATGCGTGATTAATTGGCCATGTTATGGCCACTTAGTTTCAGTATATGTTTATGTACTTGTTATGACAGCTGACATTAACTGCTGTAGACACACAAATAGATGGGATGACCAAATGAAATGAACCACAGATGCATTCGCTATCACCATTACATCATGATTTTCTACACAATGCCAGGAGTAAGAGGCTATTGGGGATGAGGCTGACTGTGAATTAATGTATTTCATTTATGCTACACAAGCCAGTTTTCAACAATCCACAGTCCTGCTTCCAAAACCCCCATGGCTAAGTAATCAAGTGCTGTAATACATGGACTATCTGGCTCAGGTGTGTTCACAGCTCAGATGCAACAACAGTGTGGACTGACCAGGGGTCCTTGAGAGCTACATACGACCACAGTAATGGTACAGAACCCACTAGATTCTAGTTTCAATCAAACGATTGTAGCCTACAACTACTAACTCATAAATGTAACCTTATTAACTTTATAATATTTATCTTCCTGAGTTCAACAGGCTTCACATTTCTGTCTCTGTTCTTATACTGTCTTTGTTATACTCTGTTTCTTATACTGTTTCTTATTCTGGGGCAGTTGGTAGCCTAGTGGTTAGGGAATTCGCCCTGTGATCAGAAAGTCCAGGTTCGATTCCCAAGACCGCCAGGAACAGCTGAGGTACCCTGAGCAAGGTACCGTCCCACGCACTGCTCCCTGGGCGCCGCATTCATTTCGTGCTGTTCACACTGTGTGCAGTGGTGTGTTCACGTATGACTGAATGATCACTTAAAAAAACATACTGTTTCTTATAGAAAACAGTAGAGTAACTGAGATTCTGAGCTTGCGTTTATAATTTACATTTACGGCATTTATCAGACACTTTTATCCTATTCTCCCTGGAGCAACTTGGGGTTAGGGGTCTTGCTCAGGAACCGTGTGGTGAATGTAGGATTCAAACCCATGATCTCTTGGTCCACAGGCAAGTATCCTATCCACTAAGCCACCACCACCACCACAAGGTGCAGACTCTTGCATAAATCCATAAAATCACTTTAACAAACTTGTCCTAGTCCTGCTTTATTAAACAAATACACAGTATAAGATACAGGCTTGCTTCATATCCAACATCTTAGTTCTGTCAGAAGTAATTCCAATAACTTCGTGACCAAATACTACAATGGCGGTTCGTCATCCTGTACACAGACCGCTATGACTCATAATCGCCTGTGCAAGGACAAAGACTAACCTCTATATGTGAGAGTAAACACGTACAAACATTTTCATCCCAGTCAGGTTAAGTCATAATGTTTTAAAATTGCAGTGCAGAAGGAGCATTCCTGATTGAAACTCTCCCGAATGTACAGCCAAGTGCACTTTGATGCCTCTTGTCGTTAGACATTAATATATGCTGTGTGTATGGTATGGGCAAAAAAAACCAGCATCAGATCATTAGACATCATTAGTCTTACATTTTCAGCGCAAAACCAAAGAACCAGTCTATGGCTTGGCTAAAAAGAAAAGTTAACAGAACAAAAAAAGACACTCACACATATAAACATTACAAATTCTATTTGAGCTTAATGATACAAATGTGCTTTGAGTTTCAGTGTATCGGACACTAGGGAAGGCTAAAATCTTCATTGTGCAAATTTTTTGGGCTCACGATGATGGGGTTTAATCACCTTTTAGTTTTGTCATTGATGTCAGGATGTTAACATATGTAAATGTAATACATACATGTATATAGCGGTGTCAAATTAACACTTTTTTAAGTTCGTTTTTTGATCAGTTAATCGCAGGAAAAAATAAAGCGTACAAAGAATTCATGCTGATTAGTCACATGCTGGGGTTGTTTTGATTACCCGTCCCCATTCTGGCCACAGCACAGCAATTAATGCTAAATGGAATTTTTGTATCATTGGAGTACAGTAATCCCCCATACTCGCGGGGTTGCGTTACAAGAGCACCCACGTATAATGAACGTTTTGGTCAAAAAATGCCTATTTTAATAGTGTTAACCATAAATAAACCCCCAAATGTGCTCCCAGATCCCTTTAATTTAATTTTAACCTCAGTTTAATACGTTACCCTCATAGAAAATGTAAAGATAAACCCGAGGTTTAAACACGGAAAATCACGAACGAGAGACACAGAGAGAAAGAGAGAGAGACAGAAAGAGAGAGAGAGAGTAAGAGAGAGGTTTAAATATGGAGTCCCGACGGGGCATTTTTCACATGAAAAATGCAAAAAAAAAAAGTTAAGCTGAAAACACTTTTACAGGAAAAAATGTGTGCACTTGACATACCTAATATATATAAATGCACTACCAGTCAAACGTTTGGACACACCTTCTCATTCAGTGTTTTTTCTTTCTTTTTATTATTTTCTACATTGTAGATTAATATTGAAAACAAACATTATGATGAACACAAGGAATTACGCATTAAACAAAAAAAATAACAGAATATATTTTGTAATAATGTTGTTTCATTTTAACCCATTAAGAAGGCTAGAAATTCCATGAATGAACTCTTGACAAAGAACACCTGTTAATTAAACACCATTCCAGGTCGATTCCTCATGAATCTGATTGAAAAAATGCCAAGAGTGTGCAAAGCTGTCATCAGAGCAATAGGAGCAATAGGTTTTCAATATTAATCTACAATGTAGCCAACAATAAAAACAAAGAAATGAGGGAGGAGGTTGAATGAGGTAGGAGGTGTGTCCAAACTTTTGACTGGTAGTGTATACTATATGGATTCCATGTAATTACTGGTCAGATTAAGAGAAGCCAACCAATTAGGCTCTCTGATTTGCTCTCAATAAATTATGGCCACCTAGTGTTTGCTAGTCATCAGAATCATTATTTGTCTTTAACAAAGCCATAACAGTATTTCAATGTAGGGACACAATAGTGAATGATCAGTATAACAATGAAATGCAGTATTTTAGCAATATAACCTTGAGTATATGGAAAATAAAATTGGACCTAAAGTGGACCCTATTTTGATGGTGTTCAATTTCGTGGCGTTTTATTCTAACTATCATAACAGACTACCAGGTCCATGAAGCTACAAAACACTCAGAATGCTCACACAATCTGCAAAAAGCATTTAGAAGCGTCTTTATGCCCCCATCCAGAAGAATATGGGTATGTTGTGCAGACGATAGCTGTTTCTCTGCAGTTACTGTAAAATGCCCTCCAGGGTCAAGACTTTTCAAAACTCATCATAGCAATCATTGCTTCATAGCATCAATGTGTGCATGGATATTTCTGTTTTATGAGGAATCAAATGTTTATATATATATATATATATATATTTGTCCCTGCATATCAAAATGTGTGGGGTATCAAAATGCGTTTTTAGAAATATCTGGACACACATGGACAAGAATAAATAATAAACTGAATAAATAAATGAATAAATAAATACAAATGAAACACAAAAATGACCTTGAGGGAGCATACAATGCATTCGAATTGCTTTTAGAAGCTCTGAAAAACCACTTAGGCCTCGTTCACACGGACGTTTGAAATGAACGCGCTCTGAACGCCATAGACGTTTTGTGGCATTTGGTAGCGACGCTTGATCGATGTCAGCAAGGCGTTCGACTGGCGTTAGTCTGACACCGTTTAACGCCAGCCTGACGCC
>JBBPDE010000040.1:27281321-27306727 GCA_037974605.1 Nannopetersius ansorgii | reverse complement strand
ATTTCATGCTATTCATTGGACCTGAACTATTTGAAATTCAATTAAATAAAGCTTGAAACATTGAGGTGTTCTAAAACACATATATATATCTTTTATAATACAGTATTATGATCTGGGCCAGATTGTGATGTGAAAGCTGATCTGGGCCCTGTTCCTGTCAGTAACTTCATCAAAATTAAGAGAGGAATCCGCAGTGAGATGATCTTCATCAAAGCCATATCAGATAATCTAAATTTAAAGTAAGAACCAAGTTATGTTAATGTGATTTCATGCTAAACAACTGCTTCAAAAACATTTTAAGGATCCCCCCCCTTCAGGACATGGCTTAATTTGAAACAATCTGCTCCACTATTAAAAAGGAACACTTAAACCTAAATACTTTAACAGTAGCCCTGTTTAATGGCCAGGTTCACTGTACCTTGTTATTTTTCTAATTATTTAAAAAAAAATTAGCAGTACCGGGAAATGCATTACTGAGTTCACTGTAACAGAAGGTCAGTAATGTTGTCCCAGTACTTTTACTACAGCTCATGTGATATGAATGATCTTGTGACTCGACTGAAGTAAAAAAAAAAAAAAAAAAAAAAAATGGTTCTCTGCCTCAAGCACAATCAATTCATCAGAATCACTTTTCTTTATACCACAAATAGCATTTTAAGTGAGGATGGATTCCATTCCAGTCAATTCTGGACCATTTCTGTAGGCCCATTAATCACAAAATCACAAGCCAGCTGCCATATTCACACAGTGTAAAAATGTAAAGAGGAAAAATAGTTACATGTGTTGACAAGGCCTGAGATGCAAACTCCTGAGGGGTGAAATAAATAAAGATGTGAATCCTGCTCAATGTCCTAACATTTCACACCACTTCACCCATGTAGAAAAAAAAAACAATTTTAAAATGTCAAATTAGCATATAAGGTATAGAGGAAAACTCAAGAATTAATGTCTAAATTAAACTTTCTGCTAAAAAAACATGTAACTATGTAAAAAACTATGTAAGGTAGATGTAAGGTAGATACTCAAAAGTACAGAAAGAAAGAAAACGGACACATAAGTGGCCAACATCAAGTCCCACCATAAATGTTAATTTTAGCCCCTTATGGGTCAATTTTCTTTATTGTAGGACAATATTAGGTAATTATGACTAATACTGTAATAACCACAATATTATAAAACAATTTTCTTTAGGACATGACACGAATTCATCAGTCAACTGGGAGACATTTAGCTAAAATGGACCTGCATTTCAAACGGACATTCCAGAGATCTCTCTTGAGTTTTCACTCTTCTCTAGTGGTTATTTTGCCCGTTTTGCTTGTTCAAACTATTGTTTTAATTCTCTTCCCAGGACAATTTAAATATATAAATAAATAAAACCTCATCAGAACACCACATGGTTTTAATAGTGTGATTTTTTTTTTTTATAGAAAAGGTGACAGGATTCCATCCTTGCATGAGTGATGACCTGTACAGCATTTACATGGTCTTTATGGTGTGATGGTAAATACTGCCATCTACTGTACCCAAATGAGGTTCTCAGATTACTTCCTTCAAAACAGATATGTAGACATGTTTTAGACAATTTTATTTACAAAATACATACAAAAAGGAAAGCTATTTCTCCATGCTATGATAAAGGTATAAAGGTAGGCACACGCACATACACACACACAGAGTCCTCTTAGAACAATAGTGTTGGTTCTGAGAGAGTGTAAACCGTGAAGACACAATAAATAAATGGTCACAACACTGATCTGTACTTGCAGGCGAACATGATCCAGACAGCGCAGGCCGACTCAGGATAGGGAAACACGCGAACCCGCACCGCCAGTCGGACATGGTCACCACGACAACACACAATCTCCTCACAAAAAGGTGACCTGTTCAAAAATGTATAAGTGAAATCAATTAAATATACATAATGTATATTTCTCTAAACAAAGCTGTCTATTTCTCTACCAACAACCTTCTCTTAACTTTATGTGACATTGTGTGTGTGTGTGTGTTTCTGTCTGAATGAGAGATAAAATACCCTGCAGACTGAGATGTAGAATAGGTAAGAAGACAGGTGTAAAAGGAAAGAGGATCTGTACCTGAGGCAGGTAGCGAAGGCTCTGCGGGCATTGCGATGTAAGAAGTGAATGGGAAAACCTTTAAAGGTGTGTCCATCAGGTACAGCCCTCCTAACGGCATCCTGAAATTCCTCGTTTCCACACGACAGCCCCATACAGCGCTCCAGCTCATAGGCTGCCAGAGCAGAGGACAGGAGGTAAGACAGGTGATCATCCCAGACTGTGGCCAAACCCAGATCCTTAGGGAGAAGTAGAGGGAGAGAATATAAGGGAGAGGAGAAAAGAGACTCTTCACTTCATGATTTCATTGAACTTGCTCCATCTTGCTTTTAGTAAATTCTCATGTAAAAAAATATTAGCATGCAGTGACCCAATTTTTCAAGATACAGGCTGTAGGCCAATATTCTCATCCCTTTGCTATGATAAAAAAATCATATACAGTAAGTTTATTTGGTATTTTTTCTTTTCTTTCTATATCACTGTCCAAGAAGCTTTCTGTTATAATATCACTGTTACAATTTGTGAACCGTACATTCACTGATATATGAATACTGGTTGGTTGGATTCATTAATTCTAATTATTATTTTTTGTTCACTACCTTACAGTGAGAACCGTACAGTAAAATTAATACGGAATTATTTCTCTATTAGAAAATACATGTACAAAAACACACCTGTGTGTGTGGAGGTGTGTACTACATGTGCCTGTGTGTCTTACCTTCCTGTGTTCATCCAGTAAGTAGCGCATCTCCAGCTCCAACTGGTTACTGGCCTCACTGGGCTGCACAGAGGTTGAGCAAAGAGGAGGTGTTGGGGGAAGAGAAGTGGTAGAGCCGGGGGCACAAACTGACTGCACAGCCTCCTCGCTCATAGCCTTCCAGCGGGAACCATCCGTGAAATCAAACACACACAGCTCCACAGAATCTGAGGGCTGGCAGTTAGCCATAAATGTCTTGTGGTTGAAAACACAGCCGACAGTGCAATATGGGTAGGTGGGTTGAGGCTGACGAACCAGAGGAGGAGCTTCAGGGTCTATTGGCTGGTGCAGGTACCTGAAGAACAAAACAATTTCAAAAGAAGAAAACATGAACTTCAACAGACAATTAGCAAATATATTCCAAGCATAGATTTAAGAAAGCATATTGACTTTCATATCAGCATGTAGGCAATTATGAGGGCATGCATGACTGATCCAGAAGAGTAATTTTCATGCTGTGACAGTGAAATGCTGTTACCTGTGTGCAGTCAGGCTCTCCCAGAAGGTAACAGTGCCGTCAGCACCACAAGTCATCACCCAAGCGTGAGGGGTGTTTTTGTTTTTGGTGCCCACACAAACATAAGCATCCAGTCCGAAGCCCAGGAGCAGACTACACAGCAAGGTGGCATGGTCCTCACAATCACCCTGGCAGTAAAGAAAGAAACAAAAATAAAAGTGATCTCCAGAGGGAAATGGATACACTTGAGGCGAATTGTCATCAATAACATTCGGCCTAATTAAAATTCCCCTGAGAGTCCCAAAGTATTTTATTGCCGTTTCTTTGTTCAAGCAAACAGTGCTAAACAAAAACATTCTAATGAGAAGATCATTTGAACTTTTAGGTCTAATCCAGTCACAAGGAGGATGTGTCTCATGTATCAGAATGAGTTAATCCTAGGGCTGGGAAATATTTTGATCAACTGTGACATTGATAAATTGTGACAATCGTGCTTTTTCTCACCATATTGTGAATATCAGTACAAAAATATTAATCAAGTACATGTTTCAGTACAAAGATCAGTCCTGTTGAACTTGAAATCAGTTGGGTGTTTAATGTGACACTCCAGGTTAACATCATATATTATTTTAAATTTTAGATGCTATACTTTGAGACTGAGTGATATTTGTGCATTACCTTGTTCCTACAGAGAAAAGCCATCATGGTACACCACTGCTCCTGTCGTACTCCTCCCCCAACCACGGGCGCTCTCTCCTGGGCTAGCAGACTGACAAAGCGCGCTGCCTGCCGTGGGCTTTCCAACAACCGGCCAGCACGCAAAACACGCATGTATGAACACACCGGCCGGTTTACACCATTCTCATCCTACAACACACAAGGATCAAACTCCGCTCATCCAAAAGGCTGCACATGGACATGAGGGTTGAGAAATTAAAAAAAATAAGGCAAACTAAAAAAAACTGGTTGAAGCATGACTTAAAATGAAAAACTTGTTCACAGTAGGTATGCACACATCCATGTGCAGTTGTGGTTAAAAACAACAAAATAATTACTTTCATTTCCAGCAGGGAAAAAAAACTCACCTGGGCAAAAATCTTAACTAGTTTAGACTGGTGAGAAGGTCGAATTTCTAAAAATTCTCTCCACCACTGCTTAGCATAAACTAGAAACAAACGCTCCTTCTCTGCAGTCTTCTGTCGCTCCAGTGATTGCTGTAAAAATAATAAATACACGTAAACTTGCAAAAGTGTATGCATCCCTGAACAAGATACACATTTTGGTTCTTTTCTAAGTGGACAGAAGCCAACGCCACCTATGAATGCACCTTAAAAATGACACTTCTGCTGATTTATTAGAACTTTTAATTGACACCAACATGGACAGACATGCATTGCAGACGAAAAAGTAGTATTATGTTACCTGTGTGCTGATTACTTCAGGGCTTAGAGTTTCATTAATGGGAGGATACACCTCCAACTTGAGGTTAAGAATACCAGCTGGTACTTTACACTCACTACCTAAAAAGCACACACACAGACAGATCCAAAGACAGATAGACAGACCCACACACAGGAATCTGTGCTCATGACTCAGCAAAGGAAAAAGTAAAGCACAAGACTTGAATGAGCTCTAAATGTCAGATTATTATTAGTGACAATGTCAAAAAGGGAACATTCTCACCTACGCCAAGCAGCTCCACAGACACTGCTGTCTTCCCACTGGGGGCACTGAGGACAGATCGCCAGTCCAGAAAATAAGAGGAGATGAGCGTGGTGTCCCCAGAAGTGTCAGTTTTAATCAACACCATGTGCACTGGGTCACAGATAGACAACATGGTGGTGGCATCAGCCATTTTACTGGCATCACCTGGTCCACAAAAAAATACAAACAAAACATATGCATTTTGACATCTTATTCATTTAATCCACAATTCTTTAGTTCACTGATATTCACTTTGAGTAAGGTAATGAAAAAAGAAAAGTATTAGACAATTCTTTCTGGTTTACATATCATTGGACAGAATTTTATTCTTCAGCAGGTTAATGATTGAAAACATTCTTCAAAATTGTACCAAGATCCAGTCCAACGAAAAGCAAAATGAGAATATCCAGATTTTCTCCCATTGAACTGCAGGGACAAACTGGACCAACATGTTTTAAATAAGCATCCAACAAATGAGATGTTTGCATGTTTCAAAATGTTCTGAGTGGGTTCAGACACAACATATTTGGAAAATTTGCTGGATGTTTGGTGTGAATATGTGCTGCTGTGATTTTGGCAAGGGGTGGTTATTTTGATGAAACACGTACATAAACTTTCACATCTATTAAATTGCCCATACAGTGTATAATGTAGTATTACACTTAAAAACCCAACACTCACGTTTGTTTTGGGTTTTTTTAAGTATTGCTAACGTTTTCTTGTAATTATAATTTTATTCAAGTTTTACTCTGCCCTGTAGTGTTCTCAGAAAGACCACCCGAAAGAACATAACAGTAGAGAAGTGAGTATGTTTGGATTTTGTGGAAGGTACCTGGGCCATCTCTGTGTACTTCAAGAAGAAATCCCTCTTGTAAGTCAGGTTCACATGCACATGGCACAGGTTTGGAGCGAAAGCGCTGATTGCGGAAGTGTATGTGGAGTGTGAAGGTAGAGCACACCTGACCCGGTAACGGCTCTGGCTCCTGCAGGTGCTCAAGGAAGGCTTTGCCTCCCAGAACCTGCAGGTACAGGTATCTCCTCAGTGGACTGATACTGGCTAGGGAGAGATAACAACAAACAATTATTGCACACAATATTTTTTATTTACTACATGTTCTATTACACATAAGAAATGTACTCAGGCCTCACTTTTTTTAATCTGTGTAATTCCTTTCTCGGAGAAGCGAGCTGGAGACCTGTTCTGAGCATCTGTCTCAGTCTGCAGATCTGCCTAAAGAAAAATATTGTAAATATAAGAAAAGAAAGAAAAATAGGGCTGGTTTCCCCAGACACAGCCTAGTCTTAAACACATTTTCAGGCCAAATGAAATATTAACATTAGAAATGCTGTCTGGGCTTAGGTTTAATCTAGGCCTGGGAAAAAATGTTTTTATTAGCTGCTAAATGCCACAGGATGGTGAATTTGAAATGCATTGTTAAGTTCCAAGAAGGATAAAAAAAAAATATGGACCAACCACCATGTCATCCAGCTGTCTCACGAGCTGTTCTCAGACTAAAAGGGAAATACTGAAGCAGACAGTAATAATATTACCCCATTAGTGAAACTCAGCTCCTTCATGGCCTCTTCTACGATGCCCCTGCGTTGGAGAGCCGCGATGAGGTCTTCCTCAGAGAGTGGCTGTTCTCTACGGTCCCCTTCGGCCCTCAGTGTTTCCGCAAGGACACCTCGAATTTTCCCATGGATATCCATCTGAACACATGAACACTTACATAAACTTCAGGGTGATCATAAACGTTCAAATGAACTCACGAGCATAAAAACTGTATTTGTGTGTGATCTGTTAGGGCCAACAGGGTGTGTGTAGTCTGATGGAGGACTAAATCTCTGGTCAAATCTTAACTTTCTATCAGCTCTTAATTTTAATTATGGTCTTAACAGTATGAGGGATATGTTTTCTTGTGGACTACAAATCACATATGTATATTGTTCTGTATAAGAACACATGGCAAATGTTGTAAAAGTTAATTCAAATTATTTTCTAGAGGGCCAACATTGATGTTTATCTTACTGCATGAAGGTAATGGAGTATAATAAACATGTATTATATTTTCATGAATTATTTCATGCTACAGTATGTCAAAACACTGACATATAACTTTTATCAGAAGCACAGAACCTCTGGTACTAATTTTCCCTTGAAGGAAGCTGGTGGCCTAGTGGTTAAGGAGTTGCCCTTGCGATCAAAAGGTCATGAGTATGAATCACAGGACTGAAGGTGGCACCACTGAGGTACACTTGAGCAAGGTACTGTCCCCACACACTGCTCCCTGTGTGCTGTGTTTCTGGCTGCCCACTGCTTCACGTGGTAAATGGGTTAAAATGCAGAGGAAGAATTTTGTGCTGTAGTGTGTTCACGTTTGACTAATAAACTCTTTACCTTGACGGGACCCGCTTATACCGGTCTATTGGAGAGATACTATTTGAGAAGCAGAAAGATCATGGCAAAAAATATATTTTACAAATAAACAATGAACAAAACAGTTCAGTCAAGTGTTTAGTAAAAACAGTACCTCACACTTAGGCTCACTAATTGCTAAATATTGAATACTGCAGAGCGTAAACAAAAAGCTTTTGCTCGATGCCAAATCAGTTTGTGTCTAAGACAAAGTTGGGCGCATACGATGCCAGTGTAATGGGCTAGTCAACAAGCTGCACACCAGTTTAGCAACAGTGCAGAGCCTTCGGAATTTGTGTAATTTGATAAACAACACACTTTAATAAACGTACCTTGATTAAATGATCCTGAATGATCTGTTTCAATTCAGACGCTTTCTCCGGAGGCAAAGACATGTTTCAACAGACTGACTGCATTTATGAGAAAAACAACAACAAACTTTTATAGTGGAAAATAAGACTTTAAGTTAACGTCCACTATCGTTAATCCCCTATTTATTTTTTTATAGCTACATTATTCAATACTTTTTATCGGTTATTTCAGTTGTCAACACAGGTAGCTCCTCCCTCTGTCGTTGTCAGTTTAAATCCTGGCGGAACAGCCAGCGGGAAAGTGGCTTCATCAAATCCAGTATTGTTTTACCACCATTTATACACAACCCATAAATAATTTGGACATATGGTTAAATAAAATACAACAACTATCTCTGTATGATGTAAAAAAAAATAAACTAAGGCATCGCTTTTGTTCAAGTGTGGAGTCTATTCACTCGATTTAAAAAAGGCGTTTCTTAGACCACTACGATGTGTAGGAAGGACCTTTTTGTAGTTTTTTGTCCTGTAGTTTTTGTTTAGTGATTAAACTTTTTTTTTTTTTAATAAATTTATTAGGAATTGAGACCAAAATAACGTTTTACGCTGGTTTAAAACGCTAGTAGTTAAAACTGATACAAGATTGCAAGTAAAACAGAACAAGACTTGGGGAACACACTGCAGGTTTATTACTAGCCCTCTTCTTCGCCACTTATGAACATATCATAGGATCGTGCTGAACAAAATGAAGCAGTAGGCAACCAGGAATACAGCGCCCGGGGAGAATTTTACAATAGTATGGGGATAGCACCTTGCTCAAGGGTACCTCAGTGGTGCCACTAACAATCCTGGGATTCAGACCCACAACCTTCTCTGACCACTAGCTGCCTCAGGCTGTTTATTGGCTGGGATTTAAACCCACACGGAAGGGGAGAGTGAAACGTTAATGCTGCGCTGGGTATCATTTTAAATAACTTTTACATCTAGACACAAAATGATTGGACGCTCATGTTTCATTTAGATGGAGCAGAATACAGATTTGAGATTTGTTGCTCCTCTATTTGATGGGTTTCTGCCAGGGGCTCCGCTTTCCTCATACAGTCCAAAGACATCATGTAAGATGAACAGGAGATGCTAAGGTTAGGATAACAAAAGGTGAACAAAAAGGCTGTGTGAATGTATTTGTCTGTGTGTTTGCCCTGTGATGGACTGTAGACCTGTCCAGGGTGTTTCCCAGCTGGGATAGGGTCCAGCATTTTTTTCACCCCAGGTTAGGTTTAGCTACTAGATGAACAAAAATAGGTTTCTCAGCATAATATAAGAGAAATGATAAGGCATGTGATTATAGTACGAATATCTAATAAAATATCTAATATCTAAAAAAAAAACACAGAAAACAGGAACAACATACAAGAATAAATATAACAATGGCCCAGGGTCATTCTGGTTCAACTCAATAAATATTAGGTACCGTTCATTCGATTATCTCAAAATTGTGTCATTTTGTGACATTTTGATTGCCCTTGGGCCAATATGAAAAATCTAAAATTTCTCATGACTAGCTCATAAAGTTTAGGAGTTACACTGGCTTGAGATTTTTCCTTTGCTTGCAAAAAATGATTGGCCATATTCAGGTTGTATCTTTTGAACTGGCACCAAACTGGCACCAAAATTGGGTCTGTGGTGTAATTCCAAATATGTAATTATTGAGCTTGTAGAATGTACTTTAGATTAAAACACTAAGCATGTGACCCTTGTTCTGTAGACTGGATCTCTATCAGGATTGTAACTATGGTCACAATACTGACTACATGCTTTTTTTAAGCATGTATTCAGTATTCCATACCCTACAAATGTGCATGGTATCCTCTGATATCAAGCAATCACTGCACTGCAGGATCAGGAATTTCCAGGTCAGTGGTCCTGCTACAGGCCCACAACCTCAATAGGAAGTAAAATATCTCTGATGGCTGTTACAGTTATAATAAGTTCATGTTGCAACATATACAGTAAACCCCCAACACTCACGTTCAAAGAGCATCGCGAATAGTGAAAAACCACGATTATGTGATATGGTAAAAAAAAAAAAAAAAGCCTATTTTTATAGTGTAAACCCTAAATATACTCCTAAACATATGAAATACCTGTTACACCTATATAGACTGTACTGTAATTCATGCAAGTGCCTTTTTTTGGTAATAGTCTTGCAAATTCAGTAATACAGGACTCTGAATATAGGTTACTGTGGCGTCCAGGCTGTGGCGTTTATATATATACGTTTTTAAAAATTTTCTTTTTTCTTGTCCACACGCAAACGCAGAAACAGAGTTTTTAAAAATCGCCACTTTGGCCGGAGTTTTTAAAAACCTACGTTTTCACCGACCCAAAACGGCGTTTACGTGTGGACGAAAGGCCAAAACGCATAGAAAAACCTTCGTTTTCAGAAATACCCGTGTACGTGTGGTCAGGGCCTCAAAGCGAAATTGTTCATTTAACAGAGTGTGTTTATCTTCCATCGCTAGCTTGGTCAGATGAAGTGGCTTCTTCTTCTGGCATGCTGGACGCTGACGTAGCGCAATACTGCCCCCACTGATTGTGTGGTACTGCAATGCAGAGGGGCGTTTCATTTTCAAATTAATCGCTTGATCAATTTATTTTAAAGCGTTATAGAAAATAAATTAACGCAAATAGTTAACGCAATACTTTTTAACAGCACTAATATATATATATATATGTATATATATATATATATGTATATATTAGGGCTGTAACGGTACATGTATTAGTACCAAACCGTCACGGCACATGGGTCACGGTTCGAGACGACAGAGAAGACGTGATTGAAGTAATACGGAATCACAGAGGGACCAAAAAGCGCAAGTAGATCATAAAACCGGGTCATAGTGTGGTGCAATAGTGCCACATACTGGCGTAACCTTATACATGAAAATATAAGCAAATGTGTGTTTACTGGTTAATACACTGCTGTTTATTTAAAATAAACAAAAACAAACCAAGACTCATTCTTTAGAACTTTTTCTTGATTAACTTTGCTGAACCGTACCGGACCGTGACCCCAAAACAGAGGTACGTACCGAGCCGTGACATCTGTGTACCATTACACCCCTAATCTGTGTCATTTATAACTGTAATGTTCATAGGTTAGTAAATAAGGCATTATTTTCTTCCAAGCTTCACCCTTTCACTATTTACTGTATTTGGCATAGTACTTACCTTTCTAGTATTCAGCTCAAATCTGATCTTTCATTTTTTGATTGACTGCTATTAATTAAATGAGATGCATATTTGTATTGGCAGTGGGTATTAGTCAGTAATTTTAACTGAAATAATTTGCTTCTTGTTTCCAGAAAATTGTATTTCTGCATGACGAGTATTTTTTGTTTGATGTCTGATATAAAGACTTCCTCATACAGTTCTTTTCTACAGCGGTCTTCATTCAAATGTTTTGGCTGAGCCTTGAATTGTATGTAATCAGGACTACTCCTCCATAGTTAGACTGACAGCCTTGTAGAAATGAAACCTGTCAGTGTTAAACATTACAATGCTTTAATAAAAATAATTAAAATTGCATCATGGGTAGCTGCAATCTTGCTCCAAAGCTTGATTTGTGATGCATCTGACACCGCTTGTCTAAAAAACAGCACTTTATGAAAGCAAGTGTGGACAAGACCTCATTTTGTCAAAGATGAGTGTGTTCCAGCAACACAAAGCCTTGACCAAGATCTTCTGCACAGTAAATAGTGTTTGGCCCATAAAACTTACTGTACTGTTCTTCCATTTTAATTGCATGTACTTTTTTCCCCTAAAAGGGGAGTAGTAAAGTTTTTGGTTCTGATCCGACAATGATCTGTTTAACTCGGACATGCTCGAGTCAGACCTACAAATGCTGTTTAATGTTTATAATCCTAACTGATACACCGAGACACTCATTTGCTGGGATCTCGCATATTCATATACATGAGATACAGTGTCATTCACCCAGGTAAAGATTTTAAAATAATTCATATCACACAACCACTGCAATCAGAAAAAGAGCCAATTGGGTCTTTAACTCAGGACGTTCCTAATTATACTCTGCAAATACAGTACACCCAGAGGAACCTGCAAACGGATTATCATCACGTGATTTCTGTTTGTTTCCGTGCTTATGGCTGCACTGTGTCCACTGCATTAACCTGATGAGATGGTAGAAAGCCTGTGATGCCTTGTATTCCTCTAGAATGCAATTATCTCCGACAGAGCCCTGGTTACACAGACCAGGCCTGCAGCTTTTTGACCAGATGGGCTTTTTGCCTGCCTGTCGTCATGGCAACCCGTGCCTTGAAGTAGCCCGTCTTTGTGCTTTGCTTGGACTGCTTGTCTTATTCTGTTTATTTTGTAAAAGTGGCGCACTGTAACATGGCCTAATTTTGTAGACCGAGCAAAGCGGCTGCCGGTCAGCATCAGTTTGCGACTGCATCCTGGTTTTACCTTACAGTTTGAGCACCCTTCCCAGTTGTCACTATACTGGTGCTATAATGGTCTCCGTAAGTGATATTAGCAGTAGTGTTAGTTTGTTAGCTTATTTCCTGTGTATAATGACAGCACCAAAATCATATCAGCATTGCCATAGTAACAGCATCTCAGCTCTATATTGCCAGCAACGCCCCTCTTTCCTCTAATTCCTGGTTGCTAGGAGACACAAGTGCTCCTACTGACACAGAATTTTCTGCTTGTTGCGCACATTTGATTTCCCTGTTGATAACATGCACAGCCTGAGCCTGCTGTTTTGTTTCTTGAAAGAATTCACAGGGAAACTATATAATTGGATATATAACTCTTGATATTTTATATCTGCATAATATATTTATATATTATACATTTATTTATGTGTTATATTCTTACATTAAATGAGGAGTACTAACGTGATTTATATCAAATGAACACCGGCTGGAAGTTTCCCTCCCAACTTCCCCTCGGTTTTAGTCCTGTGGCCACATGTTACATGGGAAGACAATATCACTACTGTATAGTGTTTTTTTTCTCCGCATGATAAACGTTGTTATTACTAAGTTACTCTGAACAGATAACGACGTTCAGCAAAGGGCACATTTAAAAACACGCTAGACGTGGATTTAGCGCCAAGCTCAACTTTCTCTCCCCCTCTTTGACGTGCTTACGTGGTCTGGGTCACAATAGATCACACAATAAATTCACAAGCACTGTACGAGCATTGGGGACCAGCCTCTTTTCCAGTTCAGCCCAGATCCGTCCAGAACAATCCTTCTGGATTTGGTCCGGTCAGAGCCCAGGCATTTAAACAGGCATGGTTTCGTCTGTCCGACGGGCCTCCTGTCCTTTTGTTTAGACAACACAACACGGAAAGATATATGTCCAAAGGTAGCAGATAGAATTGAAGCCATCAAGATTTAAGAAACCATCTATTCTGTTCAGAAACTGGGTTTAAGCTTTCATTTCCTTCTTTACACCTCTGGCCAGTGTTGGCAGAGTCTCAGCACTCGGACCTTCCTCTTCTTGCTGCCTAGGTGCAACCAGCTTGAACCCTCAGCTCAAACTTCACCTCCAAAAAACAGCTTTTAGCCTGGGTGACTGTTCCACCTGATAAAGCCTGTCATCAAACAGCCTTCTGATTGGCTTACCCCACAAAAAACATCAGTCCTCATTGGTTATTTCTTCAGAGGCTTGTGGGCTTTGGGTGTCCCCGTGGTTTCTTCAGTCCCACCCTCTGTAATGGCAGCGGGAAGAATTGGGGCATCAGTCGTGGCGGTTTGATCAGCAGTAGCCTTGGAGGCAGAATCCTTTCTGGAAATGTCCGGCTCCCAGAGAAAGAATTCGTGAAGAAGTGTATTGACTGTTTCAGGGCATTCCATCATGACCATGTGACTGCCCTCCTCGATCACTTTCAGGAAGGCAAAAAGAAGAATCTGGAAATGGACAGAATGTCATAATATTTATCAACAAACATTTACAAAGGACAAATCTTCATGTAGGGTTTGCCAGTTAAAATGAATAGTGCTAGATTCTAAGACTGTGAGAACTGTAGAATGAATGCCTGTGTCCAAAATGTCTCCAGATGGCTCTTTATAGCGCTCTTGCTCTTTACATTACTGAGCAGTCATGATAAATGGACCAAAGGAAACTTACCAGAATGACACAGAGCTATTTTTTAATTAGTTTCCTTTTAAAAAAACAGCAAGGTTTTGGTCTTCAGCAACAATATACTAATAAAAGCAAAAGCCATTATCTGTCTAGATCAAGATCTGTCTAGGGCTCTATAGGGAGTAGAGGCCATTTCAGCTCAGGCACATTGTGCATTTTTCAAAAGCCCTGTTAAAAGTGGGATATGGCACTCCCTTGAACAATGAATGTGCTCGCTAGTGACGATTTACACACACTTGCTTTTCTGCTGTGCGGTTAAAAAAACACTGTTGGTCCATTCTGGCATCTCTACAACCAATCAGGCAATGTTTGGAATAAGTTAAGCCTTAAAACTTCAAAACCAATCAAGCGATGTTTGGAATAAATAACGCTGGAATGCTTCACTTTCAGCCGAGTTAAAACTCCCTTCCTCCGTGAAATAAAAAGCCTTTGTTTCAGTCCGTACACATCTGCCACTTCTGTACTGATGACTGCATGTGCGTAATGCTCGTTAATGAAGGATACGCTTCACACTGGTCCTGTTGTTTGGACTGATCTTGCCAGCCATGGAGTCTTAACTGTAGCTCAATGGCAAATGATGTTATTGTGGTGTACACTGCCTCCCCATATTACTTTGTTTGTGACACAAGAGAGGACAAAATTGATATTATGAATCATTTTATGTATAGTGTACAGCAGTTCAGGGTACCTCAGCCATGCGCTGGTCCTCGTCCATTGGCACAAACTTGTCGTATAGGCCGTGCACTAGTAAGATGGGCACGGTGAGCTCGGCATGGTACACCTCGTCTCCCTCGGGCCAGTACTGACCACTCATCATGGCACGCAGCACGAATGGAGACACGTTAAATGCGTTTCCTTCCTTCAACAGCTGCTTCTCTTTAGCTCCCTGTCTTGCAAAGCCAGCCCTGAGATCGAAGGAAAAGGGGAGTTAAGAGGAGAGAGAACTAAAGGAAAAATAAAGTGCATGTGAAACAAGAGAGAAAGAGCAGGAGAAAGATATATGTGGTGCAATATTCGGAAGGGCAGCTGTAAACAAGTTATTATTAGTTCAGTGACATTAAGCTGAATGCTCAAGGCATGTGCAACCAATATAAAGAGAATTAGGTCAAAATTAATGAGCATAACAATATAGTCTATCAAGAACCTACAAAACAGTAAATACTATCCTGGCTGCTATCCTTGTTTACACTGAAGATCCCTGCGCATGAGGTGCAATAAGAAAAGGGTGTGACTTCATACTTGAGGAAGCTCCAGGCAAGGCAGGGGGACAGGCAGTGCAGGACGCAGGAGGGCAGCTGGAAGATTGAACACAGGCTGGGCTCCAGTGCCGTTGGGCCTCCCCCGTTAATCATCACCACTTTATGCACCTGCTCTGGGTACTCATGTGCCAGGAACGTGCAGAAAGATACCCTGGAGCACAAGACAGTAGAGAAAGGGCGCTATTGCATTGCATTTCCTCTAAGGGTTTAAATAGCTGCAAAGATTCTAGAAAGGACGAAAGGTAAATTATTCTTTTTTGTTTAATAGTTCTTTTGAATATCTGCTATTTTTAGCTTTGACTTCTGTATCATCTGTATCAGAGGAGCACCTGACACAACATCAGCAACGTTTCTATTCGTTTACATGTTAGCTTACCCATACGAGTGGCCAATGAGGATGTTGCGCTTGCGGGCGTATCTCTTGAATATAGCCCGCAGGTCTTCGGCCAGAGCGTAAAAGGTATAAGCTGCAGCTATTTGAGGGGCTGTACTGGCCCCGTGCCCTGCCAAGTCCGGGGCGACAACCTCGTAGCCCAATCTGGAGAAGAAGTCCAGTTGGCGGCCCCAGATGTCCAGTGAGCCCCCAACCCCATGGATGAAGAACAGTGCTACGTCTGAGTGCGTGCCCTTGCAGCTGGTGATGCGGCGCTCTGAGTCGATGGAGACGGTACGCTTGGGCTTCCTCCTGCGGCGTCTCGGTGGGGGTGCAGGCTTCTGCTGGTCCGAGGCCGGGAGCGGTGGTGCAGGTTTTGGGTCAGGAGAAGAGGGGGCGGTGGAGTAGTCAGCAAGCTCCACTTCTACAGTGCTGCACTGCTCCACGTCTCCATTCTGGCATTGCAGGATCTCTGAGTGCAGGACATCACCCAGGTTCTCAATTACCAGTTGGCCGTTGCGATACACAGTAATCTTGCGTTTGCAATGGATAGTGGCGCCCTCTTCTGCCCGCGGGTCAGCCGCAGCTGGACGTTCGGGTAGAATGTGCCGCACCCGCAGCACGCGGCCTGGTTTAACCTCTACAAACTCGAAGCCATCAGAAGGACCAGCGTCGGAAGGCTCCACAGGCAGGACCACATTGCCAGTCTTGCCAGTCAGACAGCACAGGATACCCTCAGTGATGCTAGTGAGCATGGCGCCTGCTTACCTGCACAGATGGATACAGGCTCTGATCAACAAACACACAATAGGTGACGATATTATCCAGTATACAGCAGATAAATGGTTTGATTCCTTGTCTAGTACCAATAAGTCATAACATATTTATGTATTTAGCACATATGTTTATCCGGTGCAGGTGAATATCGTTACCTTTTGGTACTGGACCAGGAATCAATTTATCTGCTTACCTGCACAGAAGGATCTCTGACCAACAAACACAGCATAGATGATGCCATTGCCCCGAACACAGCAGATAAATGCCTTGATTCATTTTCCAGTATCAGTAAGTCACCATATTCACCTGCACTGGATAAACATATTTGCTGAATACATAAATTTATGTTGAACCAGTGTTTCCCACTACAGTCATTTGCTCTATATCAGCTTTAAACTGACCTGAACCCAGTAATGAAGAACTTCTAGAAGCTAGGATCAAAAGGTGGACTCCCTGGTGGACTCTTTGGCATCTTCCTGGTACCCATGTAATAAAGTTTTCTATGATAGGGGCCTTAAGATCCAATAACATTCAAACAAAAAGGGGAACTGCATGGGAAAGGGGTGTTGTGGATTCATTCTCAGTACCAAGTTCTCGATTTAAAACGTCTGTTAGCTAAGAATGACCCTGTTCCTTATTACTGAAATGCCTCAATGTGTCCTTGACCTTGTTGTGAATGTGGCAGCAATGGCACGAAGCAGTATAGGCTACTGTGACAAGCAGTGTAGGCGATGGAATGCAGGCACAGTGAGACACAAAAGAGGCTGCCAGTGACTGCTGATGTGGTGCCTGACAGCTTCTGTTAGCCTGCAGAGCGTAAGCACTTTCACAGCCATAACAAAGAGTACAGTGCCTGCAGAAAGGCTTTCAGGGAGCTTCGAGTCCATGCACATCTCCCGCGCTTCAGACAGATGAGGATTTACATTCAGAAGCTTTTTTAAAACACCAGTCACCAAGTTCCTCCTAAACACACACAACCAAATACTGCCAATAAAAGCAAGTAAGTGAAAATGGTAACACTGTAGGTGGTTTTTACTCATCATGATGTCCCAATGATTCACATAATGACCTAGACACTGGTCCAAAAATAGCCAGGGCTCTTCCACCATGCTTCCCTTGGGTATTAATAGAGAAAGTGGCCCAAAGCACATGACTGCATCAGTGCCAGCCATTCAGATGAACGCTATTCTGGAGCCAGGCTTAGGTTTCAATAAAGGGTGGAATCCTGCCAACCCTCTGGTGTCCAGTCACGACTTTCGAGGACTTGCAGCTGTCTGTAGTGCCTTTGTGGTGAACTGAAGGTTTAAAGATTAAGTTTCACATACTGCCCACTGTCCATCACACTATCATCAAGTAATCTTGATTTGACTACTCAGCTTTTCAATTTTGCAACATTTAACAAGAAATAACGAACAATTAATGAGAAAATATGTAGAGATCATGGACTTTGAATGGTATATTCTCTGATTACAGATTGGTTTTAACTTGGCAGACGGACAAGATGGGGGACAGGGAACTCCTTATATAGTGTAAACTTGACCTGGCAAATAACGTCAGATAAAACATAGTAACATATGGACAGCTCGGCTTCTCTAGTTACCTGTAGAATTTTAAGATTGTTGTTATTTTAAAGGAATGATGTACACAGTGTTTCACTAAATGCCCCGATGTAGCAATGACACCTTTGGTGTCCAAAATGTGCTTCTTTAGTTTAGTGCAGGAGATAACAAACACTAGGATTCAAAGTAGTCACCCAAACTGCATATTAGGGCTGCACAATATATCGCAACCTTAGTCTTGTCGAGGTTTCCATTGGGAAGCTTCTTAAAAATCAATTTTCCCTACAGGCTTCATAGCTGCATCCATGTTAGCACGTCACGTGTGATGTGGTCATTTCACAGTAGGCATACACACAGGTTCGAAGACTCGCTCTCGCCCCCTACAGTGCAATTCGACTAGGTATACATCCGCGCTAAAATATCAAGGTGAAAGTCATCATAGCTTGCGTAGTACAGACCCAGCTCCCAACCCAACTTTGTGAATATAATTTTTTTTCGCCTGTTAAGAGTCTCACGTTAACACAGCACATTAACGCCAATAACGGCCCACCACTAGTCTACATATATATTTTTTAAAGGTCAGTAACATCATTCCAGAAAAAAAAAACCCAACAGTTTGACATACTGCTACCTATAAACTATAAACCAAAGTATATTACACCACTGAACAGAAGTGGCACCATTCTTCGTCATCAAGTGTCAGAAACCATATAAGCAAATTGCTTGAGATAACCTTTAAACTTAGTGTGTGATCATTATTCATGCAGTTGCTAATTGCAACATGCTCATTTTTAATACATTACTTCTTAGCTACATTAACCTCACAAGCCCCAGTGCTGAAATTCTAAGTGAACTTTAGACACGTAATGTGTCTTGACTAATGGGTTATATTTGGGGTAGGGAGAAAATTGTAGGAATTAGATTAATTCACTGAGATTGTCCTCTATGGAGAAAGGCAATAGTAATAAATGTGGGCTTTCTATAGCCCTGCGGCAACATAGTGTCTTTCCGCTTACATAAAACATTTCGGTTATTCATTTCTGTATTGATTGAGTGTAGCCTGCGCCCACTGCATCGGCGGCCGCAGAGCTGCATTAGTCAGCAGACTGCGGTAGCCTGTCCCCTGTGTGCAGGACTGGACCCGGACTGACTCCTGTACACAGAGAGTGCTGATAGGAGCTGACAAGCAGAAGACATATGCAGCAGAAGGAAGGGTACAAGGTATCGCTCTAATACAGCAGCAAAAACAACAGAATGTTACTGTCAACAAAAAAAGTTTCAAAACCAGCAATCAGCAGATTAACCAAGAGCTTTGGTTGCTCCATGTTAGACAATATTACCATGGACCTAACCAGTATTTATGCCATTCTTAAAAATGTAAACAATGTATTGAAATCAATGTATTAGGGACAAAAGTCAAACCATTGTATTTATTTCAGACAGACTTGAATAAGTATTCCTTTAGCATTCGCATCTACATTCAACCCTTCTTGACACACAGTCTACAATCAATTTGCTCTTTATTAGTCCCACAAGTGGGAAATTTATACACAGTGGCCTACTCTATGTAAAAATATACCTTCGTTAAAACATTAAATAAACGGATACAATCATGACAATAATAAAACATTCTAAGTAGGGATGCACCGATTGATTGGCCAGTGATCAGAAACGGACGATTTTTGGCCTGATCGGCGATCGGCTGATCACTCACACGTATTGCCGATTTCAAAACAATCTTTTTTGGGGGGGTTTATTTATTTGTTTATGTATTACATTTGATTTATTTAAATTTTTTAAAGAAAATTAGATTTTTGTTTGTATTTGCTGTAGAGCTGCCACTATCATATGTCACTATTATGATAGTGGTAGTTGGTAGCCTAGTTTGGGGCAGTTGGTAGCCTAGTTATTAGGGCATTCGCCCTGCGACCAGAAAGTCCAGGTTCGATTACCAGGCCGCTCAGCACCTCTGAGGTACCCTGAGCAAGGTACAGTCCCCACACACTGCTCCCCGGGCGCTGTGTTTCATGCTGTGGTGTGTTCATGATCACTTTCACTTCACTTTATACCACGTTACATTAAAAAAGCTGAAACCTATTTTTTTGTGTCGTTGTCGTCGACTACATGCAGCAGCTCTAATTTTCTGTTATCTGGGGAAAAAATCGGTATCGGAAAAATCGGTATCGGCCGATCACACTTACAAAAAAATCGGTAATCAGAATCAGCCAAGAAAATAGCAATCGGTGCATCCCTAATTCTAAGAGGTCTCTCCTCCATCCACTCGCTGCCTGTTGGCCTTTCTTCTCAGGACAGCATAATAACAACATCTCTCTCTCTCTCTGTCTTTGTAATTTTCCCCATCTTTATCTCCTCTATCCACCCTTGTCTCTTTGCTCCTCCCTACTCCACCTCCCTCTCCCTCCGCTCCAGACCACCTCCACTCTTTTTTCCCTGGGTTCATACTGGGGCGCCATCCATTATTCAGACTAAACGGGAGGGTTTCGACTGTAAATTATTCATAATTCAGGGAAGCTCTGGAAGCTTTTTGAGATGAAGTTAATGTTTTTCAGGCGTTAGACGAGAACTAACTAATTCAGTGGGACTACGATGGTACAGCAAAAAGTCCTTTCTGCACTGGAATGTGCAAATGCGATAAGATGCATTGATTTAATGAGATCTGATATCTCCTCCATCACTGTGACATTTAGAATGTCAATGTGTTTGTGAAGCAGGGAATGACTCCTTTCAAGCCCACTGGAAAATGCTTCACACAGTCAATGGGGAACTGTTGAAAGCCTGTAAGCAGAGGAGTGATCTAGAAAATTATGACATTACATTTTTTTGAATGTAAAATAGATTTTTTCCCCCAATTGTAACTTCTATATTCCGCATAATCGGGTGTCTACAAGTATTTTTCTATTTTGTTAGCATTTTCATATTAATTCAGACAATTTATCCATTAGTTATCACAGTTTTGATCTTTTACACTTAATATTTCAGGTTTATACTGCTTGCAACTACAGTATCAACACCGATTCTGGTACTGATGAAGTTAGAAACTGAAGTTAGAAAATCGGGCTATAGGTTTAGAATTTCATTCCATTTACATTTACGGCATTTATCAGACGCTTTTATCCAAAGCGACTTTCATTCTCTAACTACAGGGGGCAGTCTCTCCCTGGAACATCTTAGGGTTAAGGGACCCAGTGGTGGTGCTGAAGGTAGGATTCAAACCCATGACCTCTTGGTCTGGAGGCAAGTATCCTACACATTGAGCTACCTCCACCTCCATTCCCTAGTTGGGACTCCCCCAGTCACATGACTCCTCAAACACTGAGAGGGTGAAGGCCAGAATGTGATTATTCCGAGTCACGTGAATTGCCACTGCATCTTTTCAAACTGCCTCTACTGGCCGTGCTTGGACGCAAATACTAGTTGCTAATTCTGTTACAACTGCTAAAAGACACCCATGCTGGCTGGCATCGCACTGAATGGTCGGGGAGAGGGAGGGCCATCCTACAGAATGTGTATGTATAGTGTTTTTTAGAAGATGGGCTTGATGTATTTGAATACCAGTTCTTTTAGACTTAGGTCTTAAATGGTAAAGTGGTAAAGAACCACTACAACTAGAATAGCAGCACCGATTCTGGTAACAGTGAAGTTTGAATTTGCTGTATATTTACTATCACTGTCCCTTTAGATGCTGTTATGAATCTCGACTCTCTGCTGTTGCGGGGGATTCAGCGCCCTGACTAAAATCAATACCGTGGACGGAGGGCAAGCGAGTTTATGTAACCAAGCTTCAGTATGACACGGTTTTGAGAAAGAGTAACTGTATAAGTATCTGCTAACATTCAGGAATGTACCTTCCCAGGCATTATCTCTTACCAATAATCTAAAAATGTCAACACATGATTTTACCCGACTCTTTAATCGTTGTTTGTAAAAACAATCGTTTGAAATTATTAATTCAACTCAATTTTGATTTTTTGACAGATCTGAACGTGCCACAGTTTCTCATTAGATGTTTGGTAATGTCCCCTAAAGCTTGTCCGACACCACAGCTGCAAAGAAAGAATGTGGGTGGGCTAAATCACTGAAGACCATCCAAGCCACTCCACCACTATACTCAAGAGTGGGTGCATGTTTTGCACTTTTTTTTTTACTGCCATTGCTCCTATTCTTGTTCACAAACTAATATTATTGCAGTCCTGACAGTTACTGACTGGGGTTCCAACCTGATGCAAAGAGAGGGGGTCTGCAGGAAGGAGATACCAAGCTGAGCATCAAAAGTAAAATTCCAGCAAGAACCAGTGGTTTACTGAGGGCATATTGGAGCCTGTGAATTCAGCAGACTAACGGATTCTCCTCTCCACAGGGAAATTCATTAAGAGACAGGATCGATAGCACATGGATCGATATTGGAAGCGGAGCTGTGTCCATAAGGATAGACTGAAGGGCAGAAAAGGGGAGAGAGGAGGCGAAGGAGATGTGAGGACAGCCCAGGCCAAGGCACCTGCTCCACGACAACCCATGAACCTGTGACGCATTTTCCAAACAGATATAAAAACCAATATCTTTTGCACCTTGTTACGGCTATAAAGACAATAACGTAAAATCTGATTCTGATTAAGGCCAGACCTAAAGGGGCAAAACTTTGTTTCACAGAAATTTCAAGCTGCTTTTATGAATAAACACAGAATAAGGAATGTACATCTGACGAGTCACTTTCATAAAACCAAAAATGAATCAGCAGTGAATCAACTTGCAAAGCAGCAGGAAAGATTTTATCAACTGGTCTTAAAATAGGACCCAGGCCAGAACAGGTGTATGACGCCTAGTCACATCGGAGTGCTTCTGTTTTGACATATTCAGGTCAGCCAGTTCCTCAGGATGTGTGAACATGTATATTAAATCGAATATGGATTGACCCATATTTTCTCCAAGTGGGATGAGCCTCTGACGTGTCACCCTTTCGGTCTGCAATGCAGAATTAGTGTCTGGGCTTGTAACTACAGTCCTGGGAACAGTATGTACAGTTGTACTGTAGCTTAGTGTCTAGTTCTGCACCAACAAGTGATGCTAAGTCCCTACTGGTATAGCTCATTTCCATAAACGCATCATACCAGTGCTCGGCCGGCCTAGGAAGTGTCAGTGCATGGTGCGTATGCCACACGCCTGGAGTGTGATGCATCAGAAGAAGACCACGTATAAAGCCCTGGGTGCACCATGCGTATTGAAGCAGGCTGTCCTTTTTTGCAGGATGGGGATGCATACTAGTGTGAGAACTACAGTAATAAACATGCCAGTGGTATTGATCGCAGGCTGCTGAAGACTGCGCAACGCTGCTTTGGATGCATAGTAACAGCTGTAACATATGGCGTATAAAGCATGCAGATTTATGTGCAACACCACCTCCAGCTTACCAGAAATGCTACACCTCAGGGATGGAGTCTCTGCAGGCTGCGTCTTCGTGCTCTGCAGCAGTACAGTGCCACTTCATTCGGTTTCAAATAAAAAAAATGACCCGTTTCCGATGAGCTGCCCTACGAGGCACAATCGTAGTTTAAACAGGAATGTGAAACGACAGGCATCGTTTCTTCATCCCCGTCTAGCTGGGTAATAGCTAATGAGCATGCTGGTGGTCCACCGGTTTCTTCTACAGAGCGGTTGTATGCCCCACTGGCAGCTCGCACGGGCGGGTAAACTGGCAACCCAATGCCCTTGTTTTCTGCAGCCGTGAGAAGGGCGGGGCTTCTGCTGGGTTCCCTATTTGACTGACAGGACATGTGACCAACAAGAGTCCTCGTGTCTCTGGGTGCGATCCAATAGAACACCCCCCGAGTCTCTGCACTGTTGCTATGGTGGAGAGAACACCCTGGAGCTGTGATGCCCAGCATGATAGCACAGATTGCCGTCAACACTATAGTCTTTATTATAAAATGTGCTAGATTGCTTGATCAAGCTGGCTAATAAGCAAACAACACACAAGAATATTAGCTTAACACGTTTGAGCAAAATACACTGTAAGGACAAGTTTGGGACACACCTGTTTTTCAAGAGCTGGGCTACGCCCCTAACTTCCAGCCTTAAGACCACGACATTCTGGACAACGCCATGTGGACACAGTTTGGGGAAGAACCTTTTCTATTCCACCAAGACTTGTTTCTCAGTGCACAAAGCGAGCTCCATAAAGACACGGCTGGATGAGTTTTGGTGTGGAAGAACTTGACTGGGCCGCACAGAACCCTGACCTCAACCCCATCCAACACCTGGAACGGAGATAGTGAGCCAGGCCGTCTCAACCAGCATCAGTGCCTGAGCTCATAAATGCTTCACAGAATGGATACAAATTCCCACAGGAACTCCACAATCTTTTGGAAAGCCTTCCAAGAAGAGTGAAAGATGTTTTATCGGCAAAGTATGGACCAGTTCGGTATCAAAGTCTATGTATTTGAGCGCGTCCCAATACTTTTGTCCATACAGTTTATGTCAATTTCATATAAAATGCTGTTAGAAACAAGCACATCAAGAACATATCAATTGTTTATTAGGTGCAAATTTTAAAAATACTAATCAGTGAACACAGCAACAGTATGTATTTTATTGCATTTTGACTTTGACTGGATTTTGTATTTTGATACTTGTGTTAAGTGGCACACTAGTGAATTATATCTATAACCATTTCTTAGCATTAACTGTTGACAGCAACTTGTTACATTCCATCACTGAAATTTCGGGGACCTGTTAATAACAATGTTAGACTATTTCACATTAAAATCATAACAGTGCATTAAGATTGAATTCCATCACTTTCAATCGGCTCTTTCCACCATAATTATGACACAGTTGACTAAATGGCATGCATTAATGCATTTTACCTCTAGGACTATTCCATCACTCTGTTCATACCCGTGCAATTACATGACACAGTAACAGATGCACGGTATGTGCCTTTCCAGCTCTCAGGTAGATCTGGCCTAACATACCACAGAAAGCATTGGCAATATCTCAAGGCAAGAACATTTGTCCTCTCCTAGCGAACAAAAATGTCCATAAGGTGCTTAGTGAGGCCTGCTCTCAGTTGGATTCTGATATGGCCATGTGGGCAGAGCTGCCTCTCAACAGTTGCTCTTCCTTTAGGCCGCTATGGGGTCTCCATATGCACAGCTTTGCTCGATGCCGAGGTTATACCAGTTACCTTTGCCTCCTTTATATGCACTGGTGACTATCCGGGCCCAGCCTGCCTCCCCCTGTGGACAAAAAGTCAAATTACACCCACTATTACCACAAACACATTAACGTAAATGTCATTGCAATTTAAAAGACGTAAACCTTTTGCTTTACACTGTGTAACAGTTACATGAACAACCATGTTCATGTTTGTAAGTAGGAGATATTGTATTTAGATTAGCTTCCTGCCACAGCTGGAGCAGCTGGAGGCCTAGTGGTTAAGGCATTCGCCCTGTGATCAGAAAGTCCAGGTTCGATTCCCAAGACTGCTAGGCACCTCTGAGGTACCCTGAGCAAGGTACCGT
>JBBPDE010000040.1:26998267-27010074 GCA_037974605.1 Nannopetersius ansorgii | reverse complement strand
TGCACTCAGTGATATCTTGTATGAAATGTTTGGATATATAATTTAAAAATAGTAGAATAATGACTATATATTTAGGGAGGGCTTCAGATCCCCCAAAATAGACCTAATGACTCCCATGGTCTTGCTTCATGTCTATGAAAAATGATGCAGCAAGTTTGTGCCAAGTATAGGAACCATTTTCTTCTTCTCGAAAGTTCAGCAATGGCAAAGTGGGCGCATTCTAAAGCTCATCTGCAAGGAGGCTATGAGGTTTCAACCAAACCTTACGGAATGTGGGAATTAAAAAATAGCCCATCTGGTGAAGAAGATCCGCTCCCTTTTTGCAAACCTGGAGTAACATCTTGGAGGAAGCCAAGGAGCTTGGGCTATAGCCACTGTCTGTCCAGGCAGCTGGATCAGAGGTTTAACTCCGGGAGGGCTGCACGGTGGCTCAGGGGCTCACCTCTGCGACTTCCCTAGCCTCCCATTCCTGAGCTCCTCAGCAAATAGCATGGAAAGAGAGGGTGGACTCCTGACCCAAGCTTGACAAACCATTCAAAGCTCTGCTAAAAAGAGTCCATCAAATCTTGCTTCGGCAACTCTTCAGTCCTGACACTCGACCCACACCACAAGGCCATGTTAGAGAAACAGAGGAACGTAGGTCATAACTTCTTGTAGTTACATTTGTAGCATTTTAAATTTGGTAAATAGCATCAAAAAGCCATTATGAATGAGCCGACAACATTTTGTTAGGATTGATCATTCACTCAGACATGTATTGGCTGCTATATTTGACTTGGCTGTTAGTGGACATTTTGTAAACATAACAAATTTCAAAATTGTAACTTAAGCAATTTTTGAGATACTGAATTTGTCACGGCTCGGCAAGTGGCCGGTAGGGGTCATTGTTTTGTGTTGGTTTTTTGGGACTTTTATTTTAACATTCATGTCTGTTTTGTGTTTCCAGGTGTCCTGTGTTTAGTTTTGTTGATTATGACTTGTATTTAAGTTCTGTCTGTGTGTACCACAGACATCGGTCCATCGCCTCATTTATGTTCTCCTGTGCTGTATCGGCCCTTGAGCCAGGTTTCTTTCACGTTCATGTTTTGTTTAAATAAAGAGCCTGAGACCAACCATGGATGCCTGCCTGTCTTGTTCCTGTTGTCCCTGAGGTAAATCAAGGACGTGGGTTCCCCGCCTCGTCGTTCCTGACAGAATTGTTGAGTTCTAGTACGGAAGGAATTTTGTGAAACTTGCGTGCTTCCAAAGAATGCGGTCGTGATACAGAATGTCAAATTGTGTCAAAATGTAAATATTTTGTCCTAAGATTTTGGCTAGTGACGTGATTTATTTTGCATTGACCTGATTCAGTAGGTAGAACTACTTCATAAATGAATGGTAATGTACATTCTAGAGGCCAACTTGTTAATCAGTCTTAGTATAAGAAGTCATCAGCCGAATACTGATGAATGTGCTGGAGTGAAGGCCATAAATAGAAATAAGTACAATGGATGGTAAGTTGTTTTTTTGATTATGTGTCATTTTTAGAAGGCAATATACTCCATCTTAAAGAACAGAACCCTGGCTAGACCTGGCTAGAGAGCACAAAAGCTCAGAATGCGCTATTTATAGATACAGTTTCATGCTACAGTTCGTGAATCTTAGCTGTGCACATTATTACTGCTAATGCTAACTGATGTTTTTGTGCACTGGACAATGTGACCAGATCCAAGGTTGTCTGGCCCCTCCTCTTCCATCTTATCTGCCATGCAATACATCAAACCCTTCAATCAATAGCGTCTCCAGGGAATTCGAGATCATTTCAAGTCTGTAAAGGAGACACAGGCATAGAATGAGGGAAATGCAGTTACAGAATATCATTCGTGTACTGGGTTGTCATTTGTTTATCTCTGGACGCAGGATGCGATTGCTCTTGTGTGCAGTTTTGGAGTTTCAGATTCAAAGGAATGGTATCCAGCCAAAACAGGTTTGGATTTCATATCTGCTTCTTTAGTTTAGAACTTCTCTCAACCTGCTCAAACCACATCCAGATTTTCATGTAAATGGAGATGGATGGACTTGCGGATGTGGTTTAGACTCATCTAAAACTGCTTTAATAAGACTAACCCTAGTGGTGATAGCCTAGAGTGGCTTTGCTCATTTTTACAGCTCAAGATTGTGTCATACTACATCATAAACCACAAAAAGAAGTCTGCACCACCTTAATATAGATTTGAGCTGGTCAGGGGAAGTTTTGGTAAGGCATTTTATGGATTATTCCTTTAATACATCACATGTTCAGTGTACCACTGTCATGGTTCGGTCAGTGGCCAGTAGGGGCCTCTGCTTTTCTGTTGTTTTTGAGTCTTTTATTTTGATATTCTGTTCCGTTTGCCTCCTTGTTTCTGGTTTTCACCTGTTTGTGTTTTGCCCACTGATTATGTGCTGTATTTAAGTTCTGTTTGTGTTGGTTCACGGTATCTGTCCATCACCTCACATACGCCTGGCTTATGCCCTGTCTGTATCCTGATTCCTAGTTATCCTGTTCATGTTTCTAGCGGCCCTCGTGCCAGTTTCTGTTTCGCTCGTACATAAAGTCAAACCAGCATGGATCCTTGGCTTCCTGCCTGTTCCTTGCCCCGAGGTAGCGCACGAGAGTGGACTAACCCCCCCTGTCGTGACAACCAATGAGTGAAAGCTTTGCTTTATTGGGAATAAAAACAAATGTATTTAGATTTCCCCATAATCCAGATGTGGTAGGCAGACATGTTAAATGATTTTTCAGTTATATGGTACCTAACAGCAACCATGAAGGCTAAACAATATCACTGAACTGTTTAATTAACTGTTTGATTAACTGTTTACCCAACTGAAGCTGTGAAATGGCTAGCAATTCCCCCACAGCACACTCATCTGAACCTGTAGTGGGTGCCCTGCTAGCGTCATACGGTGTTGCCAGACCCTTAATCAAAATCCGTACTGCCAAATGCCACCCAAAGTCAAAATGCCGGTAGCAATACAAATGAGTTCTCCTCTGCTTTTATGCTATAAATGCCTCTATGCTATTATCCCAGTAATCTCTTCTATGGCACTGCTATAGTGGGATGACCTATGAAGGATGCAGGCTGATCTGGAGAGAATACCCACCACGCATGTCATTAACCACATACGGCCAGTGTTCTCTGACACGGGCAATTAATTAAAAAACTTACAAAGATGGAAGAGAGTGAAACGAGCACGCTATGTAGGTGACCCCGTGGGAAGACAACCCCCTACTGAGAGATAAATATTCGAGAGAGGGAGAGATGGAAGCACTATTTCTGTCCAGTGGTCCCCACGGGGAGAGCGACTGTATGGGCTGCCCTGGTCACATGACACTGATGCAACCTTGGAAAGAGAGAAGAGAGGAGAGACCCAACACTGTAGATACAGTCAAACCTCATCACCACAGAATTGGCCAAATTGGAATGACATTGCATTCAAATACATTAATATGGAGTTGGTCCCTCTTTGTAGCTAAACTCACTCCTCTTGGAAGACTTTCCACAAGATTGTGACGTTACTGTGGGCATTTGTGCCCACTCATTGTGTAGGTCGTGCAATGGTGTTGGACGAGGCTCATGGTCTCCATTCCAGTTCACCCCTAAGGTGTTGTATGGGGTTGAGGTCAGGGGGGAGTGGGACACAGTCTTGCTGGAATAGGAAAGGTTCTTCCCCAAACTGTGTCCACAAAGTTGGAAGTATGGCGTTGTCTAAAATGTCTTGGTATGCTGAAGTATTACGACTGCACTTCACTGGAAAACAGGTGTGTCCCAACACTTTTGTCCACATGTTAACATTTAGATAAGATAAGATCACCTTTTATTAGTCCCACAAGTGAGAAATTTGCATAGTCACGACAGAAAGTGGACAGAACAAGGGTAAGAGCAGCAAATAGGAAAAACGATAGAATAAAAACTATACCAACAGTACAGTGTGTGTTTGTTTACCGGACGTGTGTGTTTGTTTACCTGTTTGTTCAGACTGTTGTTTTACAGCTGAAGAGATTGGGAGCCATGCTTTCTTATCCAACATCAGTGTCTGGCCTCATAAATGTTAGCCATTGCTAAATAAATACAGACACGTCTTGGTGTCAGCACAAATTCCATCCACAGGCGGAGTACGCCCTCTTGTGGTAATTATAAAGCAAAGCATACATTAATTTAGCTCCAGAGGAACTCGCAATCTGCGTTAGTTTAATGCTCCCATCTCTGACTATAAATTATATATAAATCTTCAACATTTATCGCCTTTATAACTTAGGCCTGTTATGTTAACTAATTAGATCACTAACTTCTGTTGAAACTGGCATGTATGAATTATTAAAACAGTTTCTAATGTGGACTGAGCTCATCTGAAGTGAAGGAATGCACCTCCCTTCTTTTTCTCGCCCGAGAAGCAAGCCGAACTTCATTTCCCACAACATCTTGCGAAAACGACACCGCTCGCTTGTCCTGCTTTCTGTCGACATTTCATCTTGGTCTTTGTAGTTTTTTTTATTAGATGACGGGCGCCTCCTTGACGTTGGGCCAGTGTGTGAGGGAGACGAGCCTCTGCAGTGGGAAGTCCATCATAGACATGAAAATAAAGGCCAGGTAATGTCGTGTTTTAATAGTGGATGGCTTCTAGCTGTGACTGACGGGTCAAATATAAAAGTCAAAGAGTCAAATAAGGATAGTTTAGCCTGTTGCGCATGGTAGCGTAAAGATAGTCGTGAGCTAACGTTAGCTAGCCTTGCTAGCATCGCTCGCTGGCTTTTTTGGGAACACTAAGCACATAATTGAGCAATTCTGCGTATAACATATAAACGGTTTAAAGCTTGAACGTATATAGATGCTACTTGTAGTCAGTAAAGGCTTGTAGACGTTTGCGTTATTTCTGTTTTTAGGCATGAAAAAAGCTCACAAACACCTTTGTTGATGTTTCTGCAGTGGAAAACAGGCTGCTGACTAAGTGACTCGCCAGGTCTTTCCTCATGCTGCAGTGTTGACTCTGTTTACATGCTGGTTAACAGTTTTACCTGTCGCCACACATAGCCAGGACATGTATGATTTAGACTGCAGCTCAAACACTTTATCCAAGCAGTGCTGGATTAATTTTATAGAGCTGATTATGTAACGCGATGTTGTTGACATCCGGAGCAGCAGTCAGACACAGAAAGCATCAAATGACAAGAAGGGCATCTTACCCTGAGCACAAGAACTCGTGTAACTGTTTTTAAACTGATACCACAAATCTTGTTATAATAGACCAAGAGATTATGGCATGAAAAGAACGAGAAGACACAAAACCCAAACAAACGGGTGGTCCCACTCATGCCTGTCAAAATCACGTGTCTGACCAAGCATTTAAAAGCCTCCTGTTACAAGTGTGATTGTGACTGCATGGCACGGACCCCCACCCTTTCTCATCCCACCCTCAAGGTTAAATCTGCATTTGTCTTTACCATCTGCTTTCTGACAGCTGTAAAGTAACATCTGAGAAGCCCCGCTCCAAGCTAGGCTAAAGAATTCTCCATTAAAAATCTTTAAAAAATTTTTTTTTTTTTTGTTTTTAGTTTTCTGTCTGTCATAAACAAAATTCAGTTTGAAATATGATATATTATAAATAGTAACATCTATTATAAATTCTGTAAAAAGTTAAGTAAGAATTTAAATCTGCATTTGCCCTAATCTTCTGTTTTCTGACGCTTTGCCAGGAGCCGTTGTTGAATTGGAAACATGTCCAAGAAAAGGGGCAGGTAAGTGAACTAACCTTTTCAGTGTAAACATTAACATCATTCATACGGACAGGTCAGGCTGTGCTGGGCGAATTGTTCTTACTTGGAGTAAAACATTCATGTCCTATAACCGAATGTGGTGTGATAATGAAAACAGAACTGGTTCTGTGTAAAGGGACATTTTGCATACCCTGGAATTTTTTACATTTCATAACAAAAAAAACAATTAACAATAGTACCTCATTTTTTGTTACCCGTAATTAGCATTTCTTTATTCACAATTAAGTTCAGATTTTGGTAAAAAAAAAAAAATATTTTGAGTGAATCGTGTCTGAAGCCTTGTCTCTTGGCCGTATTGACCTTTACACCTGCAAACCGAGAGCAGATGTTGATAAGGGCCAGGTCACACACTCACATGTATGAGAACGTCTCTTCTAGCATCGTATCAAAACAAACACAGATAATGTGTTTTCTTGATCTAAACACAGAACATCTTTGGGAGTAGTCAGGACACTCATAGTGCATATTAAAGTATTCAGTGATTTGTTACAGTAATTTGCATCTAAAAGCCTTACAAATGCCAGTATCATAGTAATGACTAACAACTTTCAACTTCCAGTACTGCAGAGATTAGTATACTTATTAGGGCTGGGCGATTTGGCCTAAAATCTCGATTAATTGAACTCGCTTACAATTAATGAACGATTTTTAAAATTTATTTATTTATTTTTTTTGCCCTCATAGTTCACTGACAAGTTTTGTACAGTAAATATGCTCACATATTACAGGTGAGAGATTTCTGAACGAAGGGTGCATTACTTGATTAATTGAAGGAAACACACACACTATCCACTATCTATATTTTTAAAGGGAAAGTAATCGAAATAATCGACCTGGAAAAATGTGATCGGTTATAGGTTCTGAATGTCAGTTTCCATTACTTTTCGATTAATCGCCCAGACCTAATACTTATTATAGCTGTCTCTGATCAAAAGCAATAGAGTAATCGGATTATTTTGCCAGTTAATCAAGAAATCTGCTTTAAAAAAAGGGCAAAAGAAAACAATAGACTTGGCTGAACAACATTTTTTCAAAGATTCTCCAGTAATGTTTTTAGAAAGGCTTTACTAAAAAATACTGTACTGCTCTATGGCCCTGAATGTGTCCAGCAGAGGGCTTCTTACTGTAGGAAAGGGCAATGTGGATATCTCTGCATTATTTTAGTTAAATTGATCATTTCTGAATTTTTAGTTAAGCATAATGAAGTCGTCGTGACGTCTTCTGTTGTTAGTTCTGCTTCACAGTATGGTGCGTGTTCATTGTTCATTTTCCTTTTGCGTTTGCACCCCCCTCAGGAAGCGCAGCAGCGGGGAGCTGAGTGACACGCTCACCCTCGACCCCAACAACCTGCTGGGTAAGAGGATACAGCACAGCTGGCGGGAGAAAGGTGCGCTCACGAAGTGGAAAGGCACAGTCCTGGACAGGCTCAGTGTCAACTCCTCTCTGTACATGGTGAAGTACGACGGCTTCGACTGCGTCTACGGCATCGAGCTCTTCAAAGACGACAGGGTGTCCAACCTGCAGGTTCTCACTGAGAAAGTGGGTGAGTGCCTAACAGGAAACTGTCTGAACAGGAAGTGAGCTGTGCACACTTCACATTGCAAGGGATGCAGAACGTTTTTTGTTTTTTTTTCCAGACACGGAAAAAACAGTCATGCTTTATCTTCTCTGTCCTGTAGCTGTGAAATTACTGGTGCAGTCTTTAAACTGAACGTCTGAGGAACCTTGCTACCCAAGCCAGGCTTTAGAATTCTTAATTCGAGTCTAATTTGAGATCAGCTTTCGGTTCATCATTCAGTTCATCATGTAGCATCAGTTCATCATGTAGCATCTCAACCCAGCAAAATAAGGAGAGACTTCTTCTTATTAAACTTATGCTCAGGAGTTATATTAAGTGATCATTCGGTCATACGTGAACACACCACAGCACACAGTGTGAACAGCATGAAATTCACCCTCTGCATTTAACCCATTCACCAAGTGAAGCAGGGGGCAGCAGGAACACGGCGCCCGGGGAGCAGTGTGTGGCACGGTACCTTGCTCAGGGTATCTCAGAGGTGCCTAGCGGCCTTGGGAATCGAACCTGGATTTGTCCTAACCACTAGGCCACCAGCTGCCCCACAGGGGACAGTCTCCCTGGAGCAACTTAGGGTTAAGGGTCTTGCTCAGGGACCCAGTGGAGTCCTGCTGAAGGTAGGATTCGAACCCACGACCTCTTGGTCTGGAGGGGAGTATCCTACCCACTGAGCCACCTCCACCCCCGTTTCTACTGTTTCTACTAGTGCATTCGAGTATTCAACTTTATTCGACACAACAAAAGCTGTGTTCTGATATTGTTAGCAAATATGTTAACCTCAACAGTATATAGGAGACACAAGCGGTTTGTTTATTAGCAGTTGTTCAGGTCAGGTCAATTTCTATAGCATATCATTGACAAAGTTCTTGGCTTGGTTTCCAGGAATAGAATAAAAAATAAAATAACAGAAGAAATAAAATACATAGCATATCAGTAAATATCATCCAATAAAATGTCATGGTTGTTGCTCCTATTGCAAACCCAACGCCCTTTTTTTGCTATAAGTGTGAACAAGTACTTTACCAACAGCCATAGGATTTTGCTATTATAAGGTTCACCATCATGGGATTTAAGATGTTCTTGGTTTTTGTAGCCGCAGTTTTCAAATAATAGTTATTAATGTTACTGAATAGCTTTTATTGTATTATTTGTTTTTGTTACCAAAATTATAAAAAGCTACCCGAAATGGGCTAATGGCTTTCTGTCAATCAAATCTTTTGACGTAATATGACACGATTAATCAGATCATGAAGTATTTGCTGTTTTTGATCCATCATACGCAGCTATCATTCAGTTCTTTTCTTAGGGTGTACTCACACTAGGCACGGTTGCCCTGAACCGGGCCCGAGTACGATTGCCCCCCCTCCCCCCTCCCCCTCTGGCCTGCACTCACAGAGGGTTTCAGCGTTCGTGCCGGAGCGCGCTTGCGTCATTATGGTGCGACGGTTTCAGGAGAAACAGGAAGAGCGGCGCTCTCTCGCTGAACGCAGTGGAGTTCGTCGCTCTGGTGACTTTGGTGTCGTTTGGTCCGCGGTGGTCCCCAGCCCCCTCACAGCCTGTTGCTAAACAGGTCTATCACTGTTGTGGCACAACAAATGGTTTTGGAACGTGGCGTCACGCGTCCTGATCCGTGCTCCAGCGCGGTTAGTGCTCACACTACATGCGAACCGCGCCCGAGTCCAACTGAACCGTGCTCTGGCTCACCTCTTCCACCGGGCCAGGGACAGCTAAACCAACCGCGCCCGGCACAGATCACTCACACTAATCAAACCAACAGCGCTTTGGTGCTCAAATGCACTCGGGCACGGTTCAGACTGCCTAGTGTGAGAACACCCTTAATTATGAACAATGAAACAACAGTAGCCATGTCACTCCCAATGCTCAGTACAGTGTCTTCAGTTAGAATGACCAGATGCATTACATGAACACTATATAGCCCTATAGAGGTTTTAGCACATGAGACGCCTGCAGCCCTAATCCTAAGACATAATGTTGATTTCTATCTTAGTAAACGATCCTTGCTTACCATTTCAGCTCGATGAATGCTTAATGAGATTTGTTCTGCTTCTTACAGTAAACAACAAGATCAAGGTACCGCATGATGCAGAGGAGTTAGTGGGGAAAGCAGTGGAACATCTCTTCGAGAAAGAGGATGGTGAGAAGAATGAGTGGAGAGGGATGGTGCTGTCTCGCGCCCCCATTATGACTAACTGGTATTACATCACATATGAAAAAGACCCAGTGCTGTACATGTACCAGCTGTGGGACGACTACAAGGACGGCGACCTCCGCATTTTACCCGAGGCAGGTCAGTTACTGTTGGGCTTCTCAGAGATGCATTACTGTATCATAACTTTGTTTCCCTGCCAATAGCAGCGTTTGTGTCTTGTCAGGATTTTCACTTTTGAAACTCTCTTTCATTCTGGCAGTGGTTCTGGCTTTAGGCCTGATCTTATGATAAACCACACATCTAACATATGCTTTGTGATTGTGTTTTATTCTGGGTGTGTCCCTCCAGTAGTTAACTGCACTGAAAACAAAAAGGAATTACTTGAATTTAGTAGATTCCAGTAAGTAAAATTTATTTAACTATACCTTTCTTATAGGGCTGCACAATATATCGCAAATTTACCGTCATCGCGGTATGAACATGCGCAATATATCGTGAAAAAATGATACATATCGCATTTATTTTTATTTATTTATATTTAAAAATATTAAACATTTTCAGTTTTTTTTTCAACAGTGTTCAATCGTTCAAATGTTTTATGGGAGGCAGTAAATGCTCTGTTTAAGTAAATTCTTTAAAAAAAAAAAAAGACATGTTGATTGGAAATATTGCATTTCATTTTTTTCTGCATAGTCAGAGTCTGGAGTCTGTTACCAGCAAATCCAAAGCAGAAAAACATTAACACTATAAAGGCTAAGTTTTTACTCACTTATCGCATGTGATATCGCCATCGCAACACTCAACTACATTATCGCATATCGCATGTTTTACTCGTATCGTGCAGCCCTACTTTCTTATAAACATGTAACGTATAGTAGTTATTAAAGTAATTGCATTAATGTGTAAATGATGTACCTATTTTAAAAAAAAAAAAAATGAAGTACATTATGTTATTCGCCATGTTTTAGTTTTGTGTGTAGAAGTAAACAACTCGGTTTCACTTCCTTCTTAAAATACATGTGGGTTGATAGATTTTTTATAAGTGCTCAGTTACCATAACAAAACCCTTTCATAAACAATCCTGGGGCTCTGCTACTTGCAGATGGCTGAGTAAGGTCATCTCCCAGATGAGATTCAAAAAGCACAGCCCGTCTTGGTTTCGCGCAGCCTTTTTCAGGAATAGCAAGGCGGTGTGTAATTTCAGTAGACCTCAGTATAGATCAGTGTTGGCGTGGGAATCTTTTATTCAAGGATTGTGTTGTTTCACAGTATTGTGAATCCGAATTAGAAGTGAATGGATAATGTTACTGGCCGGTGTAAGATACTCATTTCAGTCCTGCACTGGCGCCACACCATCTCTCACTGGACCGGGGCAACCTCTCCCTGGACTGCTATAGATATAGTCTGGTGAGTGAGGTCTGCCAGATATTAGTGATTCCAGATTAGGAGGGAAAAAGTCATTTAGCAGCACATTCCTGGTGATGCTGTGCTCATTTGTCAAGTTGCTATCGAACAGGCTCTTGATCGGTAGGTAGGGTTAGTTCCACTGTGGCCTCGAAGGTAATGCCGCTAATGACTAATGAAATCTTATGTACGGTTTTACAGCATTCTGAAAACTGCATGACTAACGATCACACGTTTCTAAAACAGCATCAGATTGATGTTTAATTTCTAACTCTCCGTGACATACTGTTATGACAACACTCTGGCCTCCAGAAGGTCAATAAAGGGACAGTAAGATGTCCCCTTTTAATGTGAGGCACGCCACATCTCATGCTTGAGGAGAAGGCATTTTTGGAGGGGTGAGTCACTGCATTTGATTGAAAAGTGGTAAAGCATCACCCGGAGAGATGCCGGAAAAACCAAGGCAATAAATATTTCGCAACTGACTTATACTCTCATGTTCATGGTGTTGATAATTAGTGTGGAAAGTTGTAAAGTTTAGATCTTCTAAAACAACCAAAATGAGCCTTTCCTCCATGTTAGACTTACTAGAGTGGCTGACTAGAGAAAAGCATTGCTCTTTATTGACTGGTCAGTTGTGAATGATACATGGCCGGCCCTTTTTATGATGCTCACCATGAGAAATGTGTCTTTGAATGCCCCTTATCTCCTTTTAAAAGTGAAAGTGACCATTCGGCCATATGTGAACACACCACAGCACACAGTGTGAACAGCACGACATTTTTCCTCTGCATTTAACCCATTCACCAAGTGAAGCAGGGGGCAGCAGGAACACGGCGCCCGGGGAGCAGTGTGTGGGA
>JBBPDE010000040.1:26822522-26832984 GCA_037974605.1 Nannopetersius ansorgii | reverse complement strand
GCCCCCAAACTTTTCCTAAAATATAACCCAGCTGGTCCTTGTCGAGTCTGAAACAGGCTTTGAGTCTCCCGTTGTCCGGGCGGAGCTCCTGGATCAGCTGGTGAAATTCCCTGTGTTTTTTGACGTTTTTGGAGAATGGGGTGCACCCAAACACTACAGCGTTTTTTTTCCTTTTCTGCGTAAATAAGTCGTGCAGCAGAGTTACAGCAAGAGTTTTTCTTCGGTGGAAATGGAGAGTGCGGCTGATGGATGCTTAGCAACTAGTGGTGCAACGGATCAAAAAAAATCACGGTTCGGATCAGTTTTCAGATCAGCAAAAAAAAAAGACGAGACAAATTAAAATGTTCATTTATTTAAGTATTTTTGCCCATTAAAAACGTTCCACGCAATTATATAACGACAATATAGGGCATAATTATTCCCTTTAATGTGGACACAAGCGGAAGCGTCTGTCGTTGCTAAGCAACCATCAGCTGTGCTCTCCATTTCCTCCAACGAGAAACCCTTGCTGTAACTCTGCTACACGATTTATTTACACAGAAAAGAAAAAAAACGGCGTAGTGTTTGGGTGCAGCCCATTCTACGCGCACCATTCAGCGGAGCTTTTATTTTTCTTTCGGATCTTCGGATCACATGCGTGCCGAACCGTGGAGAGGGATCGGTTCGGATCACGGATCAGCAGTGATCCGTTGCACCACTATTAGCAACGATAGGCGCTTCCAGAGCGCAAGCGCCTGAACGCTTTTGGAAAGAAGGAGAAAGCGACGCGCTTCGCGTTTTCCACACGTTTTAGGCGCGATATGTGAACAGCCCCTAATTCAGCTTAGCTTACACTTTCAGATATGAGTATGTGGGGAGAGAGAATAATCGAAACATCAGTAAATGGAGTAAAACCAGCATCAGTAATGGTCAGCAGTTTTCCTTGCTTGAGTTTTGCTTTTGTTAGACTTCCATTTTGTCAGAATCAAGTTTGTTTCATTCATTACCCCCCACAGGTCAATTAATTTGTTACATTTAGTCCTTTGAACAGGAACACATTTTTGTCATTTTGTCTTGAACCCTGGCCAGCACCTTTTTTGGGGGGCAAATTGGTGAAAATGCTTTATATTTGGCTAGGCTTAGGAATAAAAGATGCATATAATAGAAATCTGTCATGGCCAAAGTTAATGGACATTGTTGAAATTTCATAATGTTCCATTGACTCCGCAGTTCATATAGTCTGTATGTAGAGTCTGTGAATTCATTGTTTTTGAGATGCCTGGGCTCCCTTTTGAGCAAGATTCTGTGCAGGGCAGTCACTCAGAGCACACGTCATTTACCTCCATTTAAAAAACAGCCTTTTAATTGACCTTTATTGGTACATAAAACATTTTCAAATGGCACTCAATAGTTGAAACTTAATTGCACAGGGAAAATTGTATTTATTTTTTAATATGTTTGATAAAGATTTCAGTAGTCATTACGAACGCTTTAATGTGAAATTCTCTGTTCTTGGAAAATACATTGAGTCATAGCAGTGAACCAGATCAGACATCTGCAGCATTTAATGCCTCTGGAAGCCTTCAAAAAGTGTTTACTTCAGATACAAACATGCTGCCTGATGCCTGAAATGCTAAGATAGTTTTAAAGAGGTTTTGAGCTGAAATGGATTTTTAAATACATACAGGGCATTGTAAGACAAAATAGTCCTCAAAGAGCACTTTGTCAGATTTACCACTACTTTACCAGTTCTGCATACAGAAATCAAGAAAGCACATGTGGGTTCACTGGTTATTTTCGATTGTAAGGAAAATTTTGACGCCCACCATTTAACCATAAAACATAAACGTTTCGAGCTGAAATGGATTTTTAAACACATTCCTCGAAGAGCACTTTGCCACTATTTTACCAGTACAAAAACCAGGAATGAATAAAATGTTAAACCTCTTTCACAGGAAACTGTAAACCCCTGAAAATTGCTTTTTGCTTTTTCAAAATGTAATATTGCAGAAAACTTGAATAGTATATAGGGGTTTTTTGTTCTTTCTTTCTTTCTTACAATTTTTCAGCTTTTTTTGTAGCTGCCCAATATAACTTTCCTCTTCCTGAAAACTGCGACCCTTGGCAGGTGCTCCAGTGCTGAGTCAGGATGTGGAGCAGCACCTTTGCTCCCCACTAAAGGCCAAGTTATTCAGCACAGATTTATTCTTAGTGCCTAAACCTCCCCTTATGTAAAGTTATAGATGTATGTGAATTCTGTTCTTAATTATTAAATACTAAAGACCATGCACATAAGATGGATAAGATGAATATTCCTTTTTTTAAGCTGATACCTAACCTTTTGTCCTCTTTTCCTCTCTAGGCACGGGAGAGAGTGGCAAGAGCACATTTATTAAACAAATGCGTATCATCCATGGCGCCGGCTACACAGACGAAGACAAGCGTGGATTCACCAAACTGGTCTACCAGAACATCTTCACCTCTATGCAGGCCATGATCCGTGCCACTGAGACGCTGAAAATTGGCTACAAATATGAGCAAAACAAGGTGAGGAAGAATGCTGGTGTCAAATGAGTGATGAATACAATTTTCAAATCAAAAATGAACTAAATATTTCTTAAAAAACATTAATTTTGTCATGTGCAGAAGTTACTACCAGTTGTAAAATATCAAAACTTATAACCGTTAGGCCAGTGGTTCTCAACCGGGGGGGTGCGAACACTCTCGCAGGGGGCTGCAAGTAGGCTACCGGATGGGAGAAAGAAAAAAAACGCTAAATGCAAATTAAATGGGGGGGGGGGGGGGGTTCCTGGGGCCCCGACTGCTCTGAACCAGTTTTGGGGGGGGGCCCAGCTTGCAAAAGGTTGAGAACCACTGCGTTAGGCCATAGGACTTATTGGTTGGACGTGGTTAGGTGCACTTCCAGAGCATAGTAAATTTTCAGACTTTTTTAAACCAATTATCTTTGTGCCAATTGTCAAGTACCACTGGCTCCTCCATGCAGCTGCATGTGGATTTGAATATAAAGCTAAGTGATGTCTACAAAGCAGAAAAGCATTTTTCTCACACAGCTTGTCTCACAATTTCTACTCTTGAAAATACCGTTAAGAAATGGGAGTTAATGAGATATGTGGAATTCGTTGCAAGATCTGGAAGACCAAGAAAACTCAGACAGGAACTTGTGTAGAAAGATAAAGCAGCACCTCTGTATGACAGCAAAGACCCTTCAAAAAAGGTTGACTAAAATAGGTGTGGCGGCAAACTTTTTTTTTTCTCTCAAAGTTTTCAGAAGAAAAACTTGACCTAGCACCTTGTTTCGTGAGTAAAATGGGTTGCACTAAATATTAGCCAATTAATTACATTTCAGCCAAGAAACCAAAGCTTAAAAGAGGCCAGAACAGGACAGTGTACCACACTATACCCCAAAATCATGAAAATACTTGACAACAAAAGCTATTGGAATGGATTTCACAGTCTCTTGCCTTAAACGTAATTAAAAAATTGTGGGTAGATCTTAAAAATGCTGTGCATAAATGTGTCCCAAGAATATGCCAGAAGGACGAGTGGGTGAAATACTTACTGAAGAATTAGTAGGGTGTCGAAGGCCGAAGGAGTGTGGTTTGACGTGTGCCGATTGTGGGTTGTTGAGTGATGCTAGTTTTTTGCATACCTTGATGTTCAAACAATGTAGATGTGTTAGGCATAATTACTTGAATGCTTGTTCCCCCATGATGCATCACTGCAGTTTTTGCATTACACTGGTTAGGTATTTTTTATGAAACGTCATTTTTTGTTTCTTAGTCAGGTTTTGCTGATTCAGAAAATCACATCAGTTTTTCCTACCTTCGATGGTTCTAGAGATAAGCTATATTTCAACCAATTAGCTTCCTCGCCTTTTCACGTTACACTGACGCCTCAGCATAAACATGGGGGAGCGGCTCATGATTGTGCTCCAGGGATTTCCAGAACTGTATGATTTGTCAAGCCGCCAAACTTTTCCTAAAATATAATCCAGCTGGTACTTGTCGGGTCTGAAACAGGCTTTGAACCTCCCGTTGTCCAGGCGGAGCTCCTGGATCAGCTGGTGAAATTCCCTGTATTTTTTACGTTTTTGAAGAATGGGGTGAACCCAAAGACTACGGCGTTTTTTTCTTTTCTGCGTAAATAAATCGTGTAGCAGAGTTACAGCAAGGGTTTTTCGTTGGTGGAAATGGAGTGTGTGGCTGATGGTTGCTTAGCCTGAGCGCTTTTGGAAAGAAGGAGAAAGCGACGCGCCTAGAGTTTTCCACACATTTTTAGGCGCGATATGTGAACAGCTTAGCTTAGCCTACACTTTCAGATATGAGTATGTGGGGAGAGAGAGAATAATCAGTAAATGGAGTAAAACCAGCATCAGTAATGGTCAGTAGTTTTCCTTGCTTGAATTTTGCTGTTGTTAGACTGCCGTTTTGTCACAATCAAGTTTGTTTCATTCATTACCCCCCACAGGTCAAGTAATTTGTTACGTTTAGTCAGTTTTTCCTACCTTCGATGGTTCTCGAGATAAGCTAAATTTTATGCATATTTTTCATTATAAGGTTGTAATACTACTATTATTTTCATATTATTCTCACTGATGCATGTCTCACGCTCAATGCGTGGGCAACCCTGTTATCTACATGTACAACAATCAACATATTAATATGCAAAAAAGTTACAAGTATAACAAAAGACCATCAGCCGTGCCGCCGAGTTTAGCTTTTTCTAAAAGTGACACACTTTTAGTTTCTCACTAAACCCTTGAAGCTACATGAAAATAAATGTTACCACCAAAGTCAGCATGCCGAGTTTGAATAAGAAACACTACAAAACGTAATTAATCCATTTTTGTTACTTGGTTTTATGATATCACGATATTTCAATGCATTGTTACACCTTTAATAACTGAATTTTTTTAAGTTTGCTGCAGTGATTGATTACGGCTTTTTCACTTCAAAAATCAACAAAATATGTAATATAACCAAGAGTGCCCAAACAGCTGAACAAGGGCTACGCAGCTTTGTGATACTGGCCTTTACAATACTATCGTTGCAGATTAGTGTGTAAATGAGGCTTAGCAATCCTTTTCCGCACATTAGCAACCCTTTTCCGCACTAAAATCGCGAATGCTGATCCGCGTATTTGTGGGGGGTTACTGTGTATATATGTAAACATATATAAACATTGCTAATTGTTAATAAGACTACTTTCTACTTTCTAGGGGAAACCAAAATTAGCGTCGAACAATTAAAACAAAAACTGTTAAACCATTATTCAAAGAGCCACCAGGTATTATTTTCCACCAAAGACAGAAATCCAAAAATGGTATTGTAAACTATTATAAAAGTTTATCGTGATAATTTAAAAAATATCCATGTCATTGTTGCACCCCTTCGAGATAGCTTAGCATAATGATTAATAGAAATATGGTGTCAAAACCAGCTGAGCAGACCTTGACCATGCATTTGTGTACATTGGTGCATTTATTCCCCCCATATCCTTAATGTACATCAGAAAAAACGTGCTTTCTGCCCAGTTTTTCAGGGCTCCAGGGCTAATGTAGCTAACAATTAGTGGAAGCCTTACCCAATCAGCAAGCATCAGCGAGTGCATGCCTTTATCTCATTTGCCTCAAACTACATAAAGTTTGTAATTTCTCTGGAGCATAGCAGTGGTCCAAGCGATGCTGACTTTGTTGACAACTTAATTATGCAAAGAAATAACAATTTGGTGGAATTCCCCTTAAGTAATCTCATGAAGTCTTGTTTATTTGGTTTTTGACACTGTGTGGCACATTGTTGTCCATTACAATTGACAAGAGCAGAGCTATAAACAGCACAAGCAGCTGTGTTAAAGCAAACATACAAGTATCTAAGTTCAAACATTGTCTTTAAAAACAGACAAGCGTACAGAAAAGAAATACTGGCAAACTGATAGGTAAGCTTCCATTACTTCTTAGCTACTTTAGTCTACATGAGATACTGTAGACATCTTATCTGACTAAATCTGGGGTGATTGTGCAGTAATTCTGTAAGCTCTGCAGTCTTTACTCATGCAGTCTTTCTCTTTCTGGTCACTTTTATTCCTGTTGTATTCTCAATTTGTTACATTCTGTATTATATGTAATTATAGGCCAACGCCATGGTGGTGAAGGAGGTAGACATTGAGAAGGTGTCGTCGTTTGACCAGCCCTACATCAGTGCCATTAAGATGCTGTGGTCAGACCCTGGCATTCAGGAAGCCTACGACCGCCGCAGGGAGTACCAGCTTTCTGACTCCACTAAATAGTGAGTACACAAATGTTTCATGTATAAGTATATGCTGAGCTAGAAGAGTGAGAGCTGCACAAAATATCCTGTTATTGAACATTCTGATCATCAAATGTTCCTGTTGAGGTACTTTGGGTGACCTTATTTAGGGGTCTTACAACATCAGTTAACAGTAAAATTAAGAGTAAAAGACAGTAAAGTAATGCAGGTTGTTATCCTTGTTACCTCAGTGTGTGTTAATGTATTGCAAGGTGTTTCACAAATGCAACATGCAGCAATATAATCACAGAATCCATTTTGTCCATATCATGCAGTTGTGTTTCAGAGACAATTGAATGGTTTGATGGTTTTTCAATGTGTGTGTGTTCTGTGCGTGAATGAATCAATTTAGTTTAAATATAATGAAATGGGTATGATGGTATATGTCTTTCAGTATATTTTCATGAACATGTGAGTGCGACTCTATGGTACCATTCCAGTACCATAAGAGTAATTGGACTGTTCACTCCCAATGTATTACAACCTTTAGGTCTCCAAACCCACATAACCTTTTATAAAGACTTAATGAAGAGTTTTGTCCTAGAATGCACCGTTTTTTTAAACTCTGCACACTCAAAGGAAGAATCTCAGATGCAGTCCTTGAGCACTTCTGAATGTAGCATTGATTCAGCAGAAGCAGGACACTAATAAGTGTTTGCAATGAAACATAGATGGATTGAATGAGGTGGATTGAATCTATTTGAATGAGTTAGTTGGGTCACAGACCTGCAAATGCAGGAGGCTTTGTTGAAAAAAATAAAATAAAATTAGGGTTATGTGAAAAGCACAAAAGAGTGCCCCCTGTGTGTGTAAGTGAATATTACAAGCTAGTGATTTAGCTTGGCCCTTAAGAGGCCTAAGAGGCTCTCATTTTGGCCTCTTCTTATAAGGGCTGAGCATCATTCAGAATTGAAAAATAACAAGACCTTGAATCCAGTTATAATTTTAAAAAACAAATATTAAATCTGTAGTTATATGCAAAAATGTTGACGTACCTGTCACCTTACATTTGGTTAGTTTTCCAAGAGAATATAATTCGTTTTCTTTAGGAAAAAAATACACTGTTTATTTGCTGAATTTAAACAATTTAAATACTTGTAAACTTGTCTGGTACATTTTCTTTCTTTCCTATAAACTTAAACTAGAATTTCTGCACTATAATTTGGCATACTTACTATACGCATACATACATACATGCATTTTGTTAAAATCATGTATCATGTATTGTATTTAAATGCATTAGTTTGTTTAAAAGGAAACACATATTCAGACACTATAATAAAATAAATACACAATTCTAAATATGCTGAAAAAATACGCTCTCGTGAAAATTGCACCTGGTCTAATTTGCAAAAGACGCTGCTATTGGTTGGGAAGATTTCATTGTGGTGAAGGTAAAGTTCCAGCCTTTGGCAGATGCTCTTATCCAGAGTAGTGTACACCAGTGCTTAAAGCAGTCCACATCGGTTCTTCATACCTGCAAAGAAAGATTCATATCAATAAAGTGGCTTCCTAAATCTTAGATACGTTATTAAACACCTGAATGAAGAAAGCTATAGAGCCCTAGCAGAGACTTTAAACATCCCTATTGGTACAAATTACTCAAACATATGGACAAAAAGTTCATGGAACCACAATTAATGTCACCTGGAACAGGTGTGCCATGCAAGGTTTTCTCTCAGACTAATGATTTGGAAGGTAAAAAAGAAGTTCACAGTCAAGAGAACAGCCTGAGAGCAGAAAGAGCAACAGAGAACTAGAAGTAGTCAACTGCACCCCCAGTCATCTGTTTATACAACCTAAGCAATGCTTCTCACCTAAAAAAAACAGAGCCGCAGAGGTCAAAAGTCTGAGACGAATCAAAAATGTAATTTAATTCAACACATCTTTTTTCGAACTTATGGCAATATTTGTTTATATGAATAAGTACAGTCATATAAACTAGATACATGCACTAGAAGTGTATAAAACAACAAACACAACACAAATTGGTTCTCTCTTATTGTAATTGCTACAGTGGCACCAATTTACCGTTGTAAAAATAATCTTTTTGTAATAATTTATTTAAAAAACTATGAAATCTTTCCTAGGGAAAGGAGCTTTAATTACAGTTAAGTTTGTATCGGCCATCCCAAATACTCACCTGCTCCAAACTCTGTGCCAACACATACAAACAAGCCAAAGGTCATTTTTTGTGACCCAAAAAGAGAACCCAATATGTTAAGTTGGATTAAATAGCTAAAAAAATAATCTTAGGGTTAATGTTCATCTGTTCATGATTTTTTTAGGTGTGTGTGCTATTTTTTTAGGAGTGGGTGGGCTGGGTAAGGTTTTTTTCTGGATTTACATTGGCCTTCATTCTGCAGTTACCTAACTGATCTCGAGCGTGTCACAGCCCCGGGGTACATCCCCACTCAGCAGGACGTCCTGCGGGTGCGCGTGCCCACCACAGGCATCATAGAGTACCCCTTTGACCTGGAGAATGTCATCTTCAGGTACCGGTGCTGGAGCCCACCAAGTGCTGAACTACTGCTGCAGTGCACGGCCTCTGTCTTCTAATCACAAACACACACACACACACCTTCGCACACTGTTTAAAGCCTGCTCACGTTCATCAGTGACCCCATACTGCAGCCTCTCTGGGACTCGCCATGATTTGACCGATGTGACTAATACTTTAATACTTGAACTAAGTAAGTGAGTTCACTGTGGTTAAACACCCACATGGATGATCGTTACTTTAATCACAATGCTAGTTTGTATAAGTGACAGATTTTTAGAAAATTCATCATTTATTGTTAGACAGCAGATGCTCAGAATTTGCTTTTGTTCGACAACCTTGGCCAGACCCAGAGAGCTTCCAGTGGGATGCATCTCCAGCTCTGAGAAAGTAGTGATGATAGATACTAACAACCCTGCACCTCCCGGTTGGAACTGCCCAACACAGAGGCCTTTAGCACTGGACTGGATTACTCCCTTGTGAAACAGGAAGGGGTAGCTGTTCTGTAATTGCTCTCACTACTAGACTTCATTATATTGTTGTCCCTCTGTATTTTTCTCTTTCTCTGTCTCTGTCTATGTCTCTCTCTCTCTCTCTCTCTCTCTAGCTATCTGTCCGATCTGGATCGTATTGCTGAATCAGCCTATCTACCCACCCAGCAGGATGTGCTTAGGGTTCGAATCCCAACCACAGGGATCATTGAGTACCCTTTCGACTTGCAAAGCATCATTTTCAGGTAGAACACACTCTTGATCTCGATCGCACTTTTCTAGGTGCTGGTACTGAAAACGACTCTTATCGAAACATGTACCTTGTTGATCGGTAAGTTGAGTCTAGTATTGTGACCTGAAAATATCGAATTGTTATCGAAGCTGTTTCTGCTGTAGATGTATTGCTTTTTCTTTATCCTAAGCTAACCCACAAACCTTTTGCTATTGTCTAGAAAGACAAACAAGGCTTCCTTTTTTCCAGATACCTTTTTTAGATTGACTAGGCAAATGGCTATGATATTTCTGTCTGAAGGTCAAAAGGAGAAGTACAATGAGAGAGAGGCAAGACAGGCTTGTATCGTTCACTGATTGATCCAACCAGTGATGGCTATCAACCCCCCCCCTCCTCCAAATAATGATACATATTTTTTTACAATAATACTCATAACAGAAAAAAGTACAATAAACATCAACTCTTTCTTATTTTCTATATTTCACTGTTCATTTTCTCCCTGCCTTTCTCCTCTTTTCTTTCTCATGTGCTCTCCTCTTCTGTTAGATCTCTCTATCTCGCTCTCTGTGTCTGTCTGTCTCTCTCTCTCTGTCTGTATTTCTCTCGCTCTTTGTGTCTGTCTGTATTTCTCTCGCTCTTTGTGTCTGTCTGTATTTCTCTCGCTCTCTGTGTCTGTCTGTATTTCTCTCTCTCTTTGTGTCTGTCTGTATTTCTCTCTCTCTCTCTGTCTGTCTGTATTTCTCTCTCTCTCTCTCTCTCTCTCTCTCTCTCTCTTTGTGTCTGTCTGTATTTCTCTCTCTTTGTCTGTCTGTATTTCTCTCTCTTTGTCTGTCTGTATTTCTCTCTCTCTCTGTGTCTGTCTGTATTTCTCTCTCTCTCTGTGTCTGTATTTCTCTCTCTCTCTGTGTCTGTATTTCTCTCTCTCTCTGTGTCT
>JBBPDE010000040.1:25794113-25806557 GCA_037974605.1 Nannopetersius ansorgii | reverse complement strand
TCTCCCTGGAGCAACTTGGGGTTAAGGGTCTTGCTCAGGGACCCAGTGGTGGTGCTGAAGGTAGGATTCAAACCCATTACCTCTTCGTCCGGAAGCAAGTACCCTACCCACTGAGCCCCTCCACCCCCTTCATTCAGGGTAATGTTGTAGCACATGTTCGGACTGTAACCATGCAACCTGATTGCAGAGGCAACTCCCTACTCACTAGTCCACCAGTAAAATGCAGTTGTGAGTTATTGCTAAGAAGTGAAGGAAATTACTTAAAGACTAGGTGGGGTTTGTTGATAACATCAGTAGATTGACATCATAGTGCCTCACCCCCTGAATCAAGCGTCGTTAATGAGGCAGGGTTCAACCCCGTAACCAGGCACAGATGGGACAGAACATCAGTAATCAAGGGGTCCTCCACCACCATGCCAACTTTACAGGACAACCACAGTAGACCCAGTATGTTTTCATCAGAGATAACTTTATACGACCTGGAAAAATTTGATCGCTTATAGGTTCTGAATGTCGATTATTTTCCGATTAATCGCCCAGCCCTACACCCCACATTCACAATCTTTTGTTTCTCAACGCAACAGAGGAAGTTTCACAGCATGGCTGTGAAGGTTATGATAGAAACCCCTAGACAAGAGAGAAATCCTTTAATTTCCATGGAGGACTGTGGGTATGTGACCTTAGAAGGCATCCAAGGCTGGATTAGACATAACAGGGCATATTTCCCACATTGCCTAGTCTGGGAAAACATCCTTTGTAACGCTGATGATGCTTTGTAGCCAGATCCAAACCAAAGAAATGCTGATGCAAATGAGTGCTAATAACATTTACCGTATGGAAATATATTTTAAGGGTTTCTTGTTTATTTTTCAAAATTGCTCTCAACTATCCCTGGTTTTCAGCTAATAAAAGACAAGCTTGGTTTGTGCAGCACTGCAAAGGTGTAGGGCTGGCCGATTAATCGAAAAGTAATCGAAATAGACATTCAGAACCTATTATCAATCAAATTTTTCCAGCTCGATTATTTCAATTACTTTCCCTTTAAATATAGATAGTAGAGTGTGTGTGTGTGTTTCCTTCAGTTATTTTAAAATCAAGTAACGCACCCTTCATTCAGAAATCTCTCACCTGTAATATGTGAACATATTTACTGTATAAAACTTGTCAGTGAACTACGAGGGCAAAAAAATAAAAATAAATAAAATAATTGTTCATTAATTGTAATTGAGATTCTGATTTTAGGCCGAATCGCCCAGCCCTACAAAGGTGTACTGTTTTGAGTTTCTCTTGATAGTGCTGTCCTTTTTATGTTGAAAACAAGCAGATTCTCAAAATACTGATTTCAGAAGAAAAATCGAAGTGAAATGAAGGACTTTCCAAAGCAACCGTAGACGTAAAGTGAAAGTAGACCAGCAGCTATTGCAAAAATGTTTAGCCACGAGGACAGAAAAAGGTCTGTCGACTGGACCTGAGCAAAGCCAGTCTTCAAAAATGTACATACCACTGAAGCACGCCCTGGAAATACGGTCTAAATAGGCATTTTACTCTAGATTCGCATGGGTTTCTGCTCAGAAAAAGACAACTCACATCTTCAGCCCCTTAAGCTCACGTTGCTCTGTTGAACAGATTGCAATGCTTTTTATTTTGGAGAATATTTTCCACTGGAAAGTGATCACAATGACAACCGAAAGGAAAAAAGGTAAGTGCCCCTCTGATTATAACAGCATTCATATAGTCTACTGTATATGTATTTCTATGAAATACATGGAACTTAAGAGCAGTAGAACTATCTGTGCGATGTAGAGGTTAAGCAAATGTAGACTAGCTTGTAAAGTGAAAAAAAAAAAAGTTTGACAAGTGCTGGAAATGTACATTCGTTCATAGAACACACACAATAACGTGTAGGCACTCAGAACAAGCAAAGCAGCAGCCGTTCCGTCTCACTGCAGTTCGTGTTTTTGGTGCCCCCTAGCGATAGTGTTAAGTACTGCATGTCCGTTTCAGACAAAACTGTGGAAAACTGGTTCTAGCACGCAATAGCATTTTCTGGGAAAAAATGCCGTTTTATTAGGCCTATGCTGTCTTTCATATTAACCTGGCTGTAAAGAAGCTAAACATAAAGACTGACAGCTTGAGGACCTACTGGTTTTTAAGCACCGACCACATATGGAAGAACTCCCCTGTATAGGCCTGTCGTAAACCAAAGGAAAAGCACCAAGAGACTGCGGTTTATTGTTTTACAGTAAAAAACGAAAACAAAAAACAAGATTTTATTAAAGAAGCATAAAAAATAAAACTCTTGATACATTTCTTATAACCGTCAAGTCAGTTCAAATCATACGGGTAAATACAATTGCCCCAACCCACGGCTAAAAGGTCCATAAACTTTCAAATAAAATATATTTCAATTTTAAAGTTCTTCAATAATTCTCATTTTTGTTATAAATTGCCTATATGTTGTACACAGGAAACAGAAATATGGAAAATAAAGTTAAATTTGCAGTAATAAAAGGGTCACATTATAATCTGGGATATTTATGTAAAGGTAAGCAAATAAATTGTAAAAATAAAATGTGTAAAAAGTTTTTTTTTTTGTTTGGTTTTTTTTTGTAGACTTTTTTTTCTTTACAAAATTATTAGCTAATGCCTGATGGCTTCAAGACATGCAGATAGTTAACTTACAAATAATGATACATGTGTTTAAAAACTACATTAACCTTATCAGTTCTGTACTTCTGGAAAACAAATCCCAATGATTGTAATTCAGGTTATTTACAGGCAGGTCTGAAACCTCTGTTATTGAAACAACTTTTGGTTCTGCATACAAAGAATTAAAGCAAAAACGATTTAAATTAAAAATGAAACTATAAAGGGAGAGCAGAGTCAGAGGGCGGAGTGATGCACTGGAAACCGGCAGCTGGTGCCGTTCTGATGCAAGACCGCGCCCGGGATCTCCCCTCAGAACTTCTTCTGTAAACCCTGTTTTTAAACCTTGTGGGGGTTAAAGATTGAACGATCAGAAAAGGGAAGAGGGGGAGGTCAGAAAGGGGGAAGCGAAGATACAGATTAAACCGTTTCCATCTCCAAGTGTCTGTGGTCTGGGTGCGTCCAGGCTCGGAGTGACGGACTGATGGAGGAGAGCTTCGTCCTCTAGGCTGATTTCTGAGGTTTCTGAGAAGTGCTTGGAGCACAGACAACAGCTTCGGAGGCACCTTTACAGTACGCTACTGACGCAGAGCTAATTCTGTACCATTTAATCCATCTTCCCGCTGTACATTTCAGGGAGGGGGCGAAAAAACAACCTTGGAGTCTTTGTTTTTGAGCAAAACACCTAAATGTCAGCAGATAGACTCCCAAAACCTCACAGAATCACATCTTCGAAGGAAAAACGAGGACAAAAAAAAGGGTAGAGTCCTCTAGTCGGCCCTCTAAACAAATACTTTTCATTCTCATCGCGTTATTGAAATCGTTCTGCGCTTGAAGTAACAGCAGGAAACAGCACGTTTGTCGAGATCACACATCGGCTACGGGGCGACGTGTGCGTGATCAGCGAACAAACGCAGAACCGTCCCGTCCCGCCTCTAAGGACCAATCGTCAGTAGTGATCTGCACCACCAAGGCACCGTCAACTGGTCTTGACTGGAATAACTGGACTGGCACTACAATACTCCACATCTGTGGACGAAGCAAAAACACAGTCTTCATAGAAACGAGGGGAAAGGGGGGGGGCCGCTTGAGTCATACACTCCAAGTTAAAGCCTTCAATATCCTCAGACACCACCATGAAAACCATGCCAACCCAAAGAACAAGAAAAAATAAAAAAGGTGCCTCTGACCCTAACTTGCCGTTTTAAAGTCTCCTTCTAGGTTCAGTTCAAAGCCAGGTTACCAGGAAGATCACAGCTGCTCGGACAGCGACAGGCCTACTTCTGCAGCTCTTAGACACATCAGCACAAACGAAAGTGTATGGAAGCCCTGGATGATATAGCTGCCAGGTTCTGATTGGGATTTTTCCTGGTTATTGTTAACTGAATGAGACCTGAATTGCAGTGCAGTCACAGGAAGCCCTTTATAAAAATGGTATGGTGTCGCCATGGCTTGTCAAGTAAGAACTGTAACGAATTTTTCCAAAGGGCTACTGACTCCATTTCTGACCAAAGGCTGTACATCGGAGGCACAAAACAAACAAACAAAAAAAAGAGGCTGCATATCATTACAGTCATATCAAAACCTCTGCACCACCTTTTCAGGAGATAAACGTTCCTAAACGTACGTTAATGTAACGAGATCATTTTCTGCTTACAGCTTCGAATGTTCCTATTGGCCAATTAAGACAAAGGGCAGTTATTTTAGAAACTGCAAAGTTCTAAGATCAGGTTTTGATACGACTGTTTTAATATGAACACGCATTAATAGGGCGGAGGAGCTCATACAAGGTAGGGGTGGAAGACCGGCGTTGGCTCTGTTTTGGCCCAAATGATCTACTGCGGATCAAAAGAACATTGCAATGTGTCGCAGTGCACAAAGTGGGATGGCTCTACAACAGTCTGCTAAATTTTAAACAAAAAGAAAAACAAACAAAAAAAACAATCCCACTCTCCTCCTATTTCTCCACACTCACTATCAATCACACACACGAACATACACAGTAAGGAGAAACATTCCTGCAAAGTTACAAAGACCTATCTACGCTAGAATTTCAACGAATTAATCAATCGATGCGTTTTGGTTGAGAAGAGGCTACGTCTGCAACAACCAGGACAGCTAATGTTAAAAGAATCTGGCAAAGAACAATAAAAACTGTAACAGATGAGTTGTTCCATGGTCTAAAAGGCGACTCCAGACTGCGCGATGTCCGTGGTGCATTTTTAAACGGTGGTTTTGGCGCCCCCTTGAGACAGGACACAAAACTGGAATGAAGAAATCTCTGACCTTTTTGATCACAGTAGCAAATAGAAAAGAGCATCTGTGGTGATTGTGTATATGACCAGTCTGCCATATACGACAAAACACATGGGCCACAGAACTCACGGTTAGGTACAGAGGGGCTAACGGCACCCTCCACTGAACTGGAGCATGAGTGTTTTAAGGTTGCAAGGCTAGAGAGACAAAGACAAGAGACAGGCGGAACACCGACCTCTCAGCACTGTAAGGATATTTCTTATGCAACATTAACTATTCTATCTACCTACTTATCTTTATAGTGAACATTAACCATTATGTAGGATAGCAACTCTTAACTTGAATAAATATTAAGTGTTTCATTCTTCATTGAAAAAAAAAAAAAAGAAAAATTCAGTAATATTTTGGTCTGACGGGTGTGCAGGCTCCACAGTCTTGCGTTTTTTCCAAGCTCACTGTTACAGGCCAGTTGTCAGTATCGCCGCTCGCTTCAACAGCGCCAAATGCGCCAACACAGGGGATTAAAAACAAAGCACGTTCCCGTCCCTTAAAAGACTTCAAAAAGAACCATTAGAAAAAAGTGCAGACCTATGCAGCGTAAATCGAAAAATATCTGCAAGTAGAAAAAAGTCCCAAGCAAAAAAATAACAACCTGTGGTCAGGCTTAGCTCAGAAGCGAAAATGAAGGGAGGGGAATGTATTATACATGGACAGACTCATTGGCGTTAGATAAAATTAATGCCTAAAGAAAGATAAGACACTGTTACCCATCCTCCTCTCACCCACAATAAAATTTCAGTTCCCCCCAGAACAAAACAAAACAAATACTAAAAGCCCACACAACCTGCTGATTCCACACAGCCTGGGACAAGTACATGAGTCAGTAAATAAGTCATTATCATAGTTATTAATATTAATAAATCATCAGAATAGTGTCATATCTAATAGGGTACTTATTCTTCTCAATCCTATGTGTAGGCAGGTTGCAGATACCCATCCTCCTGTCTCCTAGTTTTGCTGTAGACTTTTTAAATAGTAGGATAACTGGATGCTTTTATTGGTTATCAAATACAGCACTCCCCTCCCAACATGGTCTGACTCTGTGACATTAAGAGAAGATGCGGATGCACTGCGTGGCAGGGGTATGGCACACAGGGCATTCGGGCTCTTGCGACTGGCATATCTGTCCGGCGCAGTCCATACAAAACAGGTTGTGGCCACAGGGCACCAGTGCTGCAGTCACCTCACTCTCGAAGCACACAAAGCAGTCCCTGTTGCCACCACTAGGCACCATGCCGGCCAGGCCACTGGCTTTCAGACGGCCCAGAACACCGGAGGCCATACCCACCCCGCTTCCCCCACCCTCGGAGTCAGTGGGGGAACCCCCAGGTAAGGAGGAAGCGGAGCAGGAGGAGTAGCCAGTGGTGCTTCCGCCACTGCTGCTGCTGCCTCCGGAGAAGGACGACCCGGTCTGAAGCCAGGACAGTGTGCTTAGGGGGTCACTCTGGGCACGGCGGGCCAGTGGGTGATCTATGGCAGATGAGTCAGCGGGCAGTGTGGGCGAGAGGCGGGGCGTGATGTTTCCGCCACTCAGGCCACTGCTGTTGCGTCGGATGGCTTGAGGCTGCTTGCCGCCATTCATGAAGGGTGCCCAGATGTTGGGGCCAGAAAACTCGAAGCTCAGGTCATCAGAGGCTGTGGTCGGGAGGCCAGGGGTAGAGTCGCCACCAAAGGTGAAGCCCCCGCCGCCGCCGCCGCCACTGCCTGTGCTGAAGGGGCTTGTGGGACTGCCGCTTTCAGTGGGCCGCCGGCTGGATGAATAGGAGTCAGAGCTTAGGCCACCGTTGTGGTAGGAGGTGGTGGACATCTTGCGGGTGGAGTGGTGCATGGAGAGAGGTAGGGGGGGCGGAGGAGGTGGAGGCGGTGGAGGCTGAGTGGTATGGCCATGACCGCCAGCACGGGACCATAAAGTACCACCAAGTCCCAGCGCCCCCAGACCCTCTAGGCTGACATCAGTGCCGTTGCTATGGAAGTCGTTGTCTCCCTGCAGGTCTACAAAGGCGCCCGTGCGGAGAGTGATGTGCGTCTCGATCTCTTCTCGTGCTCGGTCCACGTTCTCTGGCATACCAGTCACCTCGAAAACGGGGTCCTTCTCCCGGCTCGGTGTCACGATGTACGTGTGCGTCTGCTGCTGGATGCGTTTGATGGTGGCACCTTTAGGCCCTACCACCAGGCCTACCACCCGGTAGGGAACACGCACTTGAATAGTGGTCTGGCCAGGCAGGTGAGGGGGTCCTGGGAGGGAGCCTCCACTGCTGCCTCCAGCCCCAGCTTTGCAGCGAGAGGCGCGGATCATGGAGAAGTGCTCTGCAGCCGAGATAATCTCACGTTTGGCCATTTCAACATCCTCACGACGGCCAGTCACAATGAACACTGGTTCTTCCCCTCGGACCGGGGTCTTGATGTAGGTGTTGGTCTTTGCACGCAGAGCCTTAATCTTGCAACCTGCAATTTAAAAAAAAAAAAAATCAGAAACATTAAAAACAAATAATCTTAAACGCACCTTATACAAAAGTCCATTTAATTCAATGATAAAAGGCAGGGACTGAAATAAAAGGCATACAAAGTAATTTTTTGGCTGAAAAAAAAATAATTACTGAACCCTGGAGGAACAAAATAATGACGTTTTAGAAACAAAACCTTGTGTCAAAACAATTTAACGAGACTCAAAAATCCAAATTGCATAAAACAAATGGCTAAAGCAAAACAAATTCAGAATACAAGGATATTGGAAGTTGCCTGATAAGTCACAAAAACAGTCCCTCAGCTTGGAATATGAAAATGCATGCATATGGAAACAAAAAAAGCTCTAAATAAGAAGACTGAAAGGAAAACATTTGCGTACTGCAAAGTCTTTGTCCCATACTGTTCTGGTGTAACATGGATGGAAGCTGGTGGATTACATGAAAATGTGTTGAGGGCTGCGAGAGGGGGCTGTTTGGTTTGTTAATTGATTATGTAGATTTGTTTAAGAAGGAGCAGCAAAAGCGAAAGTGTTGCATTGATCTCTTCTCCCTAGCTAATGAGTGGTTAGCATGTGAGCTCCGGTTACCCAACAGGGAGCTGCTGTCTCTTTAAAAGCGGATGGTTTCCTGCGCGCAGCCAATGGAGAGCGTGGTGCGTGATGTCATGGTCGGTGGCAGAAAGCATGGCATTTTCAAACAAAGAGAACAATGCGATAAGCAGCTCTCATACGCTTTTTAGCGCCACATCGCTTCCAGTCTATATTTCGTATGGAGAACAACGTTTAAAAACGCACGCAAATAAGCTTAAGGTTCATTTAAACGTGGCAGCTCCTTCCTAGTGCGCCGCAGACAGAGCAAAACACCGCCCAGACCCGTCCCGGTGCGCACTCGGCCCCGCTTTGCGCACGCATTCCTGCCACATTACGCAAAATATGGCAACGAACACAACCTCTCAGACGTTACAGAGCACTAAAATGTGACCCGAGAGCAGTTCGGAACGTGAACACGGTCTTTGGTCAGGTCAAACGGCATCGGTCGATACGGTTCTTTTGTTTAGGGCAGACTGCTAGACACGTCCAGACTCCCCCACAATCTGCCGCTTTGTCTGCCCCCCCCTCCCCAAGCTACCCTCCCCCTCCAAAGCTACTTCCATCTGTCCAAGAAGGGCTACCAGACAATCAGTCCGATGGCCATCAATTGTCTGAGAGTGGTTATTGGTGTTTTTACACGAGTCAAAACAACAGCCACTTCCATTAGAAAAGCATCCAGCATGCTAATGTTAACGCAGCCACAGCACCTACATGATAACACCAAGCAAAGCACCAGTAACTTCCCAGACAAAGAGAGAGTCTCTTACAGAGGTGACTGACTGGAACGCCTCGGTTGTTTACTTTTGTAAACAAACGGGAATAAGCACACCGGAATGATGCATAAACGTTACCTTGCCGTCCCACGATTTCTGCAACGTGCTCCGAGCTGGGTACAGGCACACACTCGGTCATGTTGACGCTCCTCTTTCGGCTGCACAGGACCGAGCTCTGCTCGCCGAGGACCGCGTGAGAGTGCGCGGGGCCGATGTGGTATCCGCCCGGGCCGTAGTACTCCGGAGACGGGGAGCACGAGGTGGGAGACTCGCGAGATCCGCCCGGGTGCTCCAGCATCTGCAGGTCGACGTATCCTCCGCTGCCTACTCCTCCGGTGCCGTTATCCGACACGGATGTGGTCGTCGTCCCGTCCAGGGGATCCACTTTATCCAGTCCCATGAGTGACAGTTGGTCCAGGGCGAAGCGGAGGGCTTCCTGGTGGTCCTCGTCCCGGGACTCCGGGTCCGTCTCCCTGGGCAGAGTGACCCCGTTCTGCTGGCCGCTCACTACCAAGTCGTGATCCATAATCTCAGGGTGGAACAGGGGGCTAGGCATAGTAACTCAGTCCCCGTGGTTGACCATCAGACTCCGGGGTGGCGGTAGGGAGGGAGCGGTCCTCTGAAATAGGGGAGAAAAGACGGTGATTCGGGCAAAATACCACAATAAGAAGTTAAACTACAAAACGCACAAAGAGGCATCCAAGCCGTTCCTCCAAAGTCTAGTTCATGTGTGAAGTGCAGACGGACTGCCCTACTGTCGGCTCCGCTTTGTCTTTATTGTTTCTCTCTGCCAGTTTTGTTAGCCGAGAGGCTAACGCGGCTACATAGCATCACAACTAGCTAGCTCGACTTGGTCCAATGTTTTAACTCTCTTCCCCAGCGCCCTTTCCTTCAAATAAAGCCTTGACATTTACAAAAACTACACGCGAGATGGGCTACGAAACGACTTAGGAGAAGTTAAGCCACAGAACAGGACATTTACGAGCAGGAAAAATGACATTTTGTTGTTAGCAAACTAACGTTAGCCAGCTAACACGGCGGAAGGTAAGTCACGTTGTCGCCGCCTTTGTTTGTGTGGAGAGAAGATCCACACACAAACCCCGCACACCCCGCAGAGCCCCCGAACAAAGTTCGCCGATCGATCAGGACATATATTTTTAAAACAAGCAATTAAACAAAAACAAAGCGTGGTTTACCTCGCGCGCTCGGATCGTCTTCCTTTCTTCGGATTCCGAGGAGGAATAATAATAAAGATGTGAAACAGTCTCAGTCTCTCTCTCTCTCTCTGGCTGCGGTCTTGCTAATGTTGGATTTTCTTGGGCGGCGTTTGAGAAGAGATTATAATATTTAAAAAAAAAACACACTCGGAGTGGAGAGACACCGGGGAAATGTCCGGCGCGTGTGAGGAAAATAATAAATAATTTTAAAAATATATATTTTTTCACTTTGCCATGTCTCGGTGCAATCCGTTTTACACGATTCTTCACATTACCATGCGCGTGCAGCCCCACGAAAACAAAAACATGTCCACTCGGTCCCGTGTCTCTCTCTCTCTCTCTCTCTTTCTCTCTCGCTCGCGCCCGGTCTGTCTTTTGTCTCGCCACGCGCCCGCCGCTCCGCCTGTCTCGCGCACACGGCGCTGACGTCACTCGCGACACAACAATGGGTTCAAAGGCCACGCAATAGGCGCGCGGAGGACCGGCAGCGCGCCTGCGCGTACTCGCGCACCGGTTATGACAAACCGGACACGGCGCCGCACGCACCGGGGAGACGGGCGAGTACCTGTAACCTCATCCTCACCCCTGAATGTACCCACGATCTCTAACAGTCATACAGTTCTCAGAAAAGCACGTCACGCTATTCGTTGTCCTCGAGATAATTCTGCTGAATTCTTTTAATGCCAACCGAGGACAAACTCCAACACAGCCCTGAACAGTGCAGCCTAGGACGACGTGCATCAAGGATCTTCTCAGTTATGTCTTCAAACGACCCACCTCATAAAGGAGCTCCTTGGTGACTATCCAGTCCTCCCGTCTATCTCTCATATTTTCTTCATGTTAAAAAAATAAAAACCTCAGGCATTTACCCTCTGAACTGCCCGTCCTTACTCGTGTATTAACTTCAGACTTTTTTTTGACAGGGTTTGCTAAGGTGTGTAACTTTTGCTGGCAGTAAAAAGGTGTCGTTTCTAGTAATAGCTTCACAGGTATGAAGAACAGACGTAGACTAAGTCGCTGTACGTCGCTCCAGATAAGAGCGTCTGCTAAATGCCATGAACGTAAACCCGATCCGCCGTTACCTGTACAAGAAAAAAAGAAAACAGATTTAGTGTAAAGTGTAAACTTGTTGCTCGGAAGGTGCCCGACGTGAGGTTCTGACCGTGGCTCTGGCACATGGGCACCAGTGTTCTGATGATCTCATGCCGGCTTGTCGAAAAATGCTACTGTAGCGCAAATCGACAGCAGAGTGTATCGAAAAATGCTCCCCTTCGAGTTTATGCAGTTCATACCGTTTAAAGTCAATTTATAAAGAGAAATAGACACGATTTGCATAATCAGAGAAAAGATGCATTTTATTCGAAGTATTTACTTGTAAGCAGTGTATCGATTTATGCTGCCATGTTGAAAAATGCTACCTTGCAGCTCATTCTGTTTATACAGTTTATAACACAGATAATGACGGCGGTGGGTTATAATAGTTATAAAGCTATAATGACTCCATGCTCTGGACTCTGACGGTACTTTATGTTTCTATAACAAACTACAGAAAACATGAATGGCCTGCAGTGGCAAACAGCTTTTCATATTTGATTAGTTTACATAAATGTTGAGATTTACAGAATGATTTGAGCTGCAGCTGTGTGACAGTGTTAAAGGGAACACTGCTGTTAAAAAGCTCCTTAGTTTTGTTTAAAGTTTTTGGAAACTAAGTGTTATTGCACTTTTGGTAATATATCGGTACTTTTAAAATAAAAGTGCACAATACACTACATTTTACTACACACTTATTCAATCACCTCCTTCATTGATACAGATGCACTTTATACCGTTTGTCCACCCTGCAGTTCTAAGTGGAGCGATGGCAGTTCTTCTGTCTTCTTTTGTGTTGCTTTTCATCAGCGGTCCGTTTAGCTGGTGGTCTGATTTTATCCCAGGAGTGACTCTAATGTGTTTAAGTGTTCCAGTGTCCACTACCACACACACACACACACACACACACACACACACACACACACCAACATATAAAGTCAGTGCTAAGAATGACCCAACAGTAGTTCTGACCATTGCTGAAGACATAACTAGTCCATATTTGTAAACCACAATGTGAACTTACATACAAGTGGAGCTGATAAAGTCCATCAGTCTATATGGCACTCGTCTAGTCAGGCGCTGACTAGTCTATGCAGGAAAAAATGAAATGCAATATTTTCATTCCAACATTCTTTTTAAAGAATTTACTTAAACAGAGCATTTAATGCCTCCCATAAAACATCTGAACCATTGAACGTTGTTGGAAAAAAAAAACCTTTTAAATAAATGTAAACGTAATTTAAATGATAGTACATTTACATTTATCAGACGCTTTTATCCAAAGCGACTTCCATTCCGTAACTACAGGGGACAGTCTCTCTGGAGCAACTTGGGGTTAAGGGTC
>JBBPDE010000040.1:25668271-25681010 GCA_037974605.1 Nannopetersius ansorgii | reverse complement strand
CACACACACACACACACACACACACACACACACACACACACACACACACACACACACACGCACACACACGCACACACTCCTAACAGAGATATTTTTGTGTGACTTAAAGCATTAGAGGAGTGTGTATGTTTTTGCATGAAGAAATCAAAAGTGCATCGACTGCTAAATGTAACACACAGAATTAGTCATTTCCAAATAGAATATATTACTTCAACACAATATTTGCCAACAATATTTTACCAAAAAAAAACAAACACATTTGTGCTGAAGTGATCTATTTTATTCACTTGGAAATGAACATTTGAACTTTTTTTTTTTTTTTAACCCAGTGATCTACCAAACACGTGACTCAGTTCATCATAATTCATTAACATCTGGCCAATCCCATCCCAGTTAATTTTGTTCCACCAATCACGTGTCCTTCAGCTAGCGGTACCATCTGGCAGGCATGTGTTGACAATGAAAATTCTGATATACCTCAAAATCTTTAATGTAAAGGCTATGTAATGAACCAATAATGATGATACTACTGATACCTAAAGATAATGAATATTGCTAAATAATAGTTTTGAAAATATTGTAACTTGAAGCTTTATACTGTTCCCGTTTTTTCTTGTTGCTTCGCCATCTTCGTTTTTGTTTTTTTGTTTTTTTATATCTTGGGTTTTATCGCTGTAGCATGCTTCCCCCTGTTTCCTTTTTTGTTTCTTTTTTAAATATGAAGACAAGATGGAGATACTGGATTGTGGAGAGTTGCTGGAAAACAAAATGGAGAAGATAATGATTTTTCGGAGGTTCCTGTTCCATTCAGGTCGGACAGAAAACATGTGCACAAACAAAACCAAGACTTCTGTAACCATCACTGACACCTCACAAGCAAGTTTCTTTCTTTAGTTTGGTTATATTTTGATATTTTTTTTTAGCCCTAGTCATTTCTGTTCCTGTGCTAAACGCAAACGCAGTTCTGTTCTAATGTTTGTGTAATGTGCTACTGATACTTAAAAACAGAAAAAGGGGGAAAAATACAGTTTTGTCGTTAGAAAGAGGCAGACCGACCGTTTTAATGCATGAATATTAAACGTAAGTGTTTAGAAATGGCAGGATTACTTGTCCGTCTTGGCCAAGGAAGTGGAGAGGAACAAAATAGAAGCCAAACGGGGTGGGAAAGATGTCTGACAATATTTGATACAAAGCCATCTGTTTATTTATTTATTTATTTTTAAAAATAATTTTTCCCTGTGTATTTTTTTTGTTTTTGTTTTATGCGTTACTTTTTATCTTGTTAAAGCGCATGCGTTGTATCCTCTCCTCTCCTCACGCTGCATTTAAGATGTATATCCAACTGATAATGCGTTTAAAGGTCATGGAGGGTCTCGGCCGCACAGCTTTCCGTAGCCGCAACGTCCCCCCTGCTATTGCACAGCTTCGTCTATCATTGTCCTGAACTGCTGACTCCCCGCAAGCACTGTTCTCTTTAAAAGCTCATTTGACGAGTAAGCATCTGGTCAGAAATAACAATGCTTATAACTTTTTGCCCGAATGACCCCTTAAGTCCTATTAAAACTGTAAAAGATAGCATTGGCATTATTTATTTTTTTTCCTTAGGCCTACTCTAATTTAACCGCATTTAAATTTTTTAAAGCATCGAAATCCAGTGTGAATTCAAGTCATACGGCTGAGTATGTATCTGCCCGTTTGCTTGTTTTTACAGCAGTAACAGTGATAATGTTGTAACATGGCGCAGTGCAACTATTTTCTGAAATCACACTGATCCTGAAACCTTCAGTGTTGGCCGATGCGGATTGGTTGACATTTTTTTATTGAAAATAGCAAAGCTACTTTTAATTGAAGCGCTTCGTTTAATTGCCCAAACATTAAGGGAGAGCTACAAACACGCCATTCGACAGTGTGAGCGCGTTGCTTTTCTGGCTAGATTTGTTACTGGACTGGATCAGGCGAATTGCTTTCCTCCCTCTGGTATCTGATGCAGTTGATGTTGCACTGAGGCCCGTACCTAATATTGGATCAGTGCCATGCGGGGCTTGTCACGTCATACTGATGTACAGCTGGGCTGTTACACTTCAGTCTGAGCCGTCTGTGATCATTTGGGGGGAGACACTTCACCCTGTATGGCCAGTCGAACTGCACTGTAGAACATGTGCTTCAGGTAGTCCAGCTTGAATGGTGCTTTAGAGGGAATGCGCACGGAGTCTGGCGGCCGGCCCCTCCTAACCTGCTATGTCACAGTTACTCTTTTAGCGACTTTCAGTTTTATTTTTTGACCAAGGGCTTTCACAGGCTCAGAGAGAAACAGAGTCGAGGCGAGCGTGAGGCAGCCATGTTTTCCTCTCCCTCCTCTGGTCCTCCAAGAATCAATCAGATTACAAGTGTCTTTGTGATGGTAGAAGACAATCAATTTCCAGTGAGGAGGAGAGAACGGAACAGGAAAAAAAAAAACAGAAAGAACGAAAGAAAGAAAGAAAGAAGGAACAAAGATTAAAAGCTAGAGTTGCTGTCCAGCGGCCTAAAGTTCACAGATCGGGAGAAAAAGAGATCCTCGGAGAAATGGCTAAAGCTCCACTCCAACCAATAAGCTTTCGAAACGTTGTTTTTAAAAGGTCACGATACCACTTTTTAGTGATTGCTATGGCAACAGCTAATCAAATCATAGCAGCTACACTAACTATCAGCCTCCAAATTCGCAAGCCCTGGGTCAGGCTTCGGTTACACGTGGCCGGGGCTTTATTTATCAAACCGATGTTAAATAAAACGTTCTTGATTCATCGCAGTGTTGGTCCTGGACAACCCCTGCCCTGATCTAGGACCACAGCTGGAACCCACTGGTTGATCCTAATGAAAATGATCATAGATCACGACCCACAGTTGGTCTTGTTTTGAGATCTTTGATAAATATTGGCTACTGGCATCGTACAGAGCTCACTGTGACACTTCCCTTCACATCGTTATTGATAGAGACCACACACAGCCCTAAGCGGATTAGTGCCCTCATCTGCACACAACTAAGACAGTTTGATCCTACCTCTGATTTTAGAGAGAGCGATTTTTGCACTCCTAAAAATCTCCCAAACGGCTCTTTTCTTAGCCTTAGTCTTATGGTTATTCGAAAACTCTTGCAATAGAATATTTTAAAAAGTTCTTCATGCTTTCACATCTTATTTACTCAAGTTTTGATTTAATGGAACGTCTACTGAAAGATTCTTTACCGAACGAAGGTGCTTCTAACCATTTTGACAGTTTTCTTTCAGAACAGCGTGGTCTCAGAGAAACTGCAGTCGCTGCAGTGGTAGCCCCAAAGGAAGGTCTTCATTATCTCTAGGGAACATATCTGTACCACTTTTGCAGCAGTTATACAATTTTAAACTGCACTGACCACACCTCTTTCCCCTTGGATGATTAACAGACTTATGTTTAGTACTTGTTTAAGGTACGAAATTGGACCGTAAGAGCGTTTTTATACCTTTGAGGGTACGTTTACATTATTATGGGGGACATTGATGCACCTGAACAGTACCCTTTTTTCTAGCCGTGTAATTCAATATCAGTATCAAATGTCTCCACTACTCTATACTCCTCTAAGGTGCGTGAGGAACAAGAAATTGAGGAAATAAAAGTGAATCATTTTTGCACAGAGAGCTATGCAAACACCTTCCCCGCGCCCATCCCTTCCTGTCCCTTCTCACATCTTGCTCGCCTTCCTATTTCCTGCCAATCCGTTGGGTTCTTGGACATCACTTCTCACTCAGGGTATTGGGATTGAATGCCTGGACGAAGAACAGCAGCACAGAATATTGAAAACCCAGTCAAGGTTTTGTACAACCACCATGCTGATCCCATATCAGACACAATATCAACTTTATTCTCAAAGAAGTGCCTATGCTGCTAAACGGATCCTGTTCTGCTTCTCCCACTTTCTCTCCAAAATACAGTCTCTAAGAGACATTAGGATACTGGGGATGGTAGAATTTGTTGGCGCCCTCTCTGGGAAACCCGAACTCCTTTCGCACAGGCTAATGGCTACAGGCCGAGCTGAGAGCGCTGGATGCCATTGTTTGTTTCAGGGTTGCGACAGTGCTTAACACACAAAGTTGGGAATTGATAGGGGAGAAAAGGAGAAACTCACCAAACAAGAGACAGAGGAGAGAGAGAGAGAGAGAGGGAGAGAGAGAGAGAGAGAGAGAGAGAGATAAAGACAGACCGATGAAACATGACAGACAGACACTTGATCTTTGCACACATGATCTGCACTATGCGAGTGCCTGCGAGAACCAAAGATCATAGGATCGACAATCTAAAAATCTCACCATTTAATCCATCCTTCCTTCATTCCTGACCTGGCCCATCACATAGAAGGAGCGGTCATTTCTCTGAAGTTCTATTCTCCCGGTCTTAATCTCATAGGTAGCAGAAGGCCTGTACAGTTACTTATCTTCACGTGTTGCGTCCTTTCAAGAAGGGAAAAACTGAGTAATAACTGTTCGAGGACATAAATGAACTTAAACTGACTAGTATGGGTAAATAAATAAATTGTGTGTTTTGGTTAATTCAATAAATAAACAATTTGAAAAAAGAGCCGTGTCTCTCAATTATCAGCATAGACAAGGATTCCGCCATTAATGCCCACGACATTAAAACGACACTTTCCTCGATGAATAGATAGTCACCAGCATCATTTCTTATCTGTGACCTAGTTAAATACTAGCAGCAGTAATTCTCAGAGGGAAGAGTCCCTGAGCTCGGCTCATGTTCCGGTGCGCCTGTTTCAGTCAGAGATGGGGATTAGACAAACTTAAGTCGACTTGTGACTTGACTTTAGACTTCCCTCAACGACTCGAGACTTGACTCGGGTGCTGTGACTCGTGAGTCAAAACTGGTAAACAATGTTCATTTCATGGAATTATTTATTTATACCTCGCACTCTTTCCAACGACCCAAAAACCGCTCGCCTCGCCCCGGTGTCCCATTACTTTTGTCCGAGGTGAACGGTTTTCAGCTAATAACGGTTTTCGAGGGGTCGCTGGAAAGGGGTCAACGAGCCCCATCTAACTGTGGCGTCTCACATTTAGAGCGAGAGAGATATTTTTCATATTTAACATTTAGATTAAGATCATTTAAGGCAAATCCTCCATGTTGGTGAGGGCAGGTCACAGCATGCAGCCCCGCCCCCTGCTAAGCAACAGCCAATTATAATCACGGGGCGTGGCCAATTAGCATATCGTCTAAAAGTTCAGAGCTCACCATTTACAGCTCAATATTTACAGTCAAACATCCCACATTTAGAGTCGCCGTTTGTAAACGTTACCACTCAAAGACTTGAGACCTGACTTGGACTCGGTAACAATGACTCGTGATCATCTCTGGTTTCAGTTTTCAATGAAACATTTCAGTGGAACTATTCCCCCACAGACCCTTCAGTTATCCCAAATGTGGAAGTGTCCATGTTTTTGGGTGCGAAGCGTCATCAAGCATGTTAGTGGAACAGTGAGCTAAAATGGATAGCAACTTTTTTAGAGACTGGTATGAACTTTAATTGATGCTGTTATTAAGAATCGAGGACACATAACGGAACCTTGCATTTACATTTACGGAATTCAGAAGGTGCTTTCATCCCGAGCGACACACATCACGGCTCAAGTAGTCCACATCTGTTATTCATACCTGAGAAGCTCAACTTGAATCAATAACTACTATTCAATCAAATTGTGCCAGCTATGTTACATACCTAGTCAACTCGGTCTGGAGCTTATAACTGCACATATTTAAGTCTGTATGTTCTCTGAGCTTGCCTGAGTCAAGTGGGTGGCTAACACCACACTGCTAAAAGCCATTCTTTGGTTTTAGTCACATGGGACCACTCATTTTTAGCAAAGCAATAGAAGATCCAAACCTGACTGATCTTTGTCCTCATATTACTCAGTTCAGTTTTTGGTCACAAATGAGCAAGTGTGATTTTATAAAGGCTCTTCGGCATTGAGCATAGTCAGGTATAAGCTCATAGCTCAACACTGCCATCTTGTGGTGGAGAACCCACAACGCAGCACACGACAATAAAAAACAACTCAAAATACAGAACTGCCTTCTGCGCAGGGTTGTATATGCTTTGGGTGTCAAGTGCATACAGTGAACTGCAGGTGCACTTTTACACAAACACACATGGAAAAAAAGAAAGAAGAGACAGCATACAGTGTACAACAAGCTTTTATGAATAAAAGGCGTTTTTATCCCTTTCATTACAAGACAAACGGTATAAAAAAAGCATGCTTAGAAAACACAGTATTCAAGACGGGACCAAAGTGTGGTGGGGTTGGGTGAAATGTAGCCAATGTAGCATGCGATTCTCACACACACACACATAAATGATCTGCTTGGCGATACAGTCCCTGAACTGCATTGTTGAGGAATACAAACACGTAGGCCTATATGACAAAGCGGGGCTGAAAAAATACACTGCACTGGCACACAATAAAGCTTCTACCTGTTTTTTGGGGTATTAAAAGGCTTTATTGAATATGGCACTGCAGGAAAGACACAATGTGGTTTGACTGCTAATCTGCATCAAGTGGCGAGTGTAGTTTTTTGAAGTAACAAATGGATTTGTTGCCTGTTTGAAGCACCAAGGGTCAAGGGCACCAAGGGCCCTTGTTCATCCATTATATCAACAAATGACTTCGCTGTCTCTGTGGCACTGAAAACTATTCCTCTGAATGAGATGTTTGAGACACATCATTTATTGAGGATTCTGTGTTTTTCCTCTCTATGCTTCTGTGGTAGTTTTATGTAACATATTCTTCACTTAGTACGCCTACATAGTTTATCTGTGGTGCTGATTGTGGCTCTCTTTACCAGCAGAACTGGTTTATGAGCAAGAGCAAGAGCCACAGCAGCAGCCAAGTCACAGATCAACAAGCCAGAAGGAGCAAGAAGCCACAGACAACAACGCCAAAAAGACAGAATGGCTTTGACTATAGTCCCTGCACTCGCATTTTAAAAGCAGAAAACCATTTTGTTTAAATAAACTAACTGAAAGCGACACACTGTTTCCATGCAGCACAACATTTTTGTAGTAAAATGGCTATTAATGGTACAATAAGTAAACGACAGTGCATTAAGGAGAAATGAATAGAGAACTGCTATACTATACTACAGTAAAATTACTACTGAATTACTACACCTTGGTACAAATGAGTGGATTGCTGTTGTAAAATTACTGTAGAACTCTCATACTGTGGTTTAAATTCAAACAGAATTCATATACTTCAGAACATTTACTATAAAACTACTATACTGTGCTTCAGTAACACTTTAGTAAAAGTACTTTAGCATTACTACACGAAAATATAGTAATGATACAGTAAATTCACCAAAAAAAGTAAAAGTATGGCAAAAATTAGCGAATTACTGTAGCAAAAGTACTACAGAAGTATCATATTGTACTTATTACTACAGAATTCCTATACTTTATTTTTGCTAAACTAGTAAATTTACTATAAAAAACTACTATACTGTGCTTTAGTACAGAATTACCACATTTAGTAAAATGACTTGCATGACTATGCAAGTACTATTCTTTAGTAAAAATGTTCTAGAATTACCATTCTATGCATTCAGTGAAATTGCTATAGTGTTACTGTATACTATACAGCATGACTACTGTGCTATAGGCTACTATGGTAAAATTACAACAGCATGGTGCAAAGAAAAACAATACAATAATGTACTATGGAAGATGTGTAGTATTTATTGCAGTTGACTATACTAAAAAATATTTTTACTGTAGTACACTATAGTATTTATTCATGTTGGAAGGAAGACAAATGATTTCTATACAAATAGTTTTATGCTAATAAAAGCACACCAGTGGCTAGTCGTGCACATATGGCTCTTATTTATAAAGATTAATATCCTGGATAAGTATTTTTTCATCCAAACCCACAGTACGCTTAAAGCACTTGAAATATATATATATATTTATACAAGAACAGGTGTGCTTGGCAAGTTTGAGAGACTTTAAAGAAAGAAATAAAGGCATGCTAACCTGCTAGCTCACAAGAGAGAAAAAGCAACCATTTCAGGAGTAGCATTCCTGAATCTCTTAAACAAGGTTTATTTGTCAGAAGTACAAATATTAACAAGAAAATGTGTCACCAAAACCATGGCACTTCTTTGTGTAAGCCTACTCTACTGTCTGTCACGGTTAGCAACAATTTACCATCGTCTTTATTTTTACAACACAGCTAGCCTAACAGATCCACGGCTAGCTAGCTAGCTAGCATGATTTTGGCATACACTATAGGGACGAAAGAACTGCGACACACCTCTTAATTATTGTATTCAGGTGGACCCTTACTTCCAGTAGAGGACATTTTGGAAAACGCCATACTTCCAACTTTGTGGAGACCGTTTGGAGAGGGCCTTTTTTTTATTACAGTCCACAAAACAACGTTCATAAAGACATGGCTGGTTGAGTTTTGTGAGGGTGAACCTGACTGGCCGACACGGAGCCCTAACCTCAACCCCATCTAATACCTGGAACAGAGATGGCAAGTAAGGTCTCCGCGTCCAACATCAGCGCAGAAATGACCTCAGAAATGCTCTACGGAATGAACAGGCATTAAAAACACACAGAAACACCCCGGAATCATGTAGAAAGCCTTCCAAGAAGAGTGGAAGCTGTTATAGCTTGAAATGGGCTCGACTCCATATTAGTCTATGTATTTGAATGTGATGACATGAGTTCCTGTTTGATGTTCAGTACTTTTGTCTACATAGTGTACTTTTCAGTTCAGAAAAGCTGGTGTGTTAAAGACGTTTGAATACAAGGAAAATTTAAACACCAAAAGCCCCGTTATTAATTCCTACTCATTTCTGAACTTTGACCAAACCAAGGTTGGCTTTTTATTTGAATTTTCCGTTCCACCCTCAATGGTGCAGGACATAACTCAATATTTTAGGCTAACAGCCATAAATAACTCTTTATAGAACTACTCTAGAGCACCTTACAGTAAACCTTCAGTTTCATCATGAGGACATGTAATACAGCTGATCACCACCAGAGGGTAGTGGAGTCCCACTTGCAATGCTTTATAGTACAAAGCTGGAGTATATTTCGTTTAAAATACACCGGATGGACAAACGTATTTGGACACATCTGTTTTTCATGGTGTGGGCTAAGCCTCTTACAGCGAAGGGCATACCAAGATATTTTGGACGACAACACGGTTTGGGGAAATAAATACTCTGCAGAATGAATACTCTTCAAAATCTTGTGTAAAAGCCATAGAAGCGGTAATAGCTCAATTTTCATGCATTTGAATGCAAGGTCAATAAAGTCCCCAATTGTTGTAATGGTAGGTGTCCCAATACTTTTGTCCATATAGTATATAGAGTACTCATCACCTTTTTTTGTTTGTTTGTTTTTGGCAAAACAGACAGAAGTGGTAAGGATGGTGTCTCCCTTAATCTGGATCAAACTCTCGATTTCACCTTTTTCCAAACCCCTATTGTTTGTAACGTCTACACCTTAATATAAAAAGAATCTCTTTAAATACTTTTAACAGTATTTACAACTGCAGCCCAGACACACGAAATGGAAACGTATGCAAGTCTGATGGCATATTCATCATGACGGTATATCATTGTAAGATCATTACTGTGACATTAAAAAATAGACCTGATTCAATTCAATCCCTTTCCCAGCAGATTTGAAGGAGAGGTTCTTGGAGGTTCTAGAAGATGGCATACTGATAACCTTCAGTGCATTAGCGTTCGATGAATGGGGTCAAAATGCTTCCTGAATAAAAGCGCAAAACACTCAGCGGCTTGGAAATGAAAGGAATTGATGCACAAATATAAAAAAGACCTTTATTTGACCTGCCAGACTGCAGCTGACTAGATTGTGAACTTGAGAGTCTGAAGTGGTGTCTTGTGCTGTCTACGCGTCTCCAGAGGACTGCTGGAGAGGAATGTGCGTGAGAGATCAGGACAGGAGTACAGCTACTTGTGTGCGCTTGCATCTTCGCGCATGTAAAAGGAAGTATGCCTGGATTGTCTATGTGTGTGAGAAAGAAGGCCCTCTGTTCCCTGTGTGTGCGGGAGACTGCAGATGACGCCAGACAGACTGATGAGGGGGCGAGGGAGCATTAGACCTACTTTCTGAAGATCAGAGAAGAAGAAACTTCACTCCATTCGCCAGGCGAAGGAGACTCCAGTGTGTGGAACATGTGTGTCATCTATTGCAAAATTCAGAACATGATATAATGTTTGGCAAGTAATGGTCACGTTTCCGGTCACGTTACACTGGAAGCCTAGATTCAGCACATATTTTATTCCTAAATACACAACCGGTAGTTTATTAAACTGCACTGATATAGAGACTGATTCCTAAACAGTTAATACTTGGCTTCTGGATGATACTTATAACGTGCAAATAATTTGTTACATCCTGTTCTTGAGTGAGAGGCTACAATCCCTTCGGAAATCCAAACGAATATTTGAAGCCTGTGAAAGAGGCATTCAGGCCTGCCCTAGTTTCCGGTGACGGGTTATTTGGGAAACTAAAATGGAAACTTGACGGCACCTTTATTTGCAGGAGTGTGCTGCTAAGCATATATGTCGTGCACCTATGTTAGGTGCAGAGTGTGAATTACCCCACGATATTTAGGGGGTACTAACACTTCTATGACCATTATAGTCCGCTATCGTGTCAATACGAACAGTTGCCACAAGGGGGGGGGGGTGTCTGGGTCTTGATCAGGGGGTACAGTACCCCCCCCCATACCTCCCATAATTCGAACCATGGTCAGGTGTTTCTGATAGAATGTCCAAGTGCAGCTACAAGGTAGATAACATGAATAAATTGCAAACCAATTCGATAATTTTGCCAGTCAATTTCAAGAAATTATTCTGAAAATGTTCTTTTTTCTGAACACTTATTTGACTGATGGATTTACTGAACGACCGACCAGTTGACTGTGGTTTTCTAACCCATCCAGTCAGTTTATCAATCTCTATCAATAATCTTATTTCGAACGAAGCATCGACTGCAGAACAGAATGTTCCTGTCATTTCCAAACTCAGTGGGTAGAATATCTGGGAGCCCTTTGACTCTTCTGTAGCCCCCTTTTGGTTATTGCTGCAAAATGTGTGTCTGGGAGGCAGGTGTCAGAGCTTCAGTTCTTGGAGAAAAACTAAATGATAGATGGAGACGAGAGAGAGAGAAAAAGGGGTGAGAACTGAGTATAAAGAAGAGAGAGAGAGAGAGAGAATGCGAGAGAGAGAGAGCGAGCGAGAGAGAGAGAGAATGCAAGAACTAAAACAGAATCCAAGTGAGAGACCAAAAGAGAGAGACTGAGAGGAGAGACCGAGAGACTGAGAGAAGAGAAAGCAGTGTAGGATTCCTGTCAGTCGAGAGAAGTATGGGGCAGAACAGAGTCACTGACAGAAATGGAACAGCTCAACTGAGTGTATTTGATAAAAACCTGAACACCGTTGAACACTTGCGAGGATATTGCTCTGTCAAAACAGTCTCTGAATTCTCCTACTCCATTATCCCACCTGTCTTATAGTTGACCGAATGCTTGCCGTTCAAGGAGAATTTCATATATGAGCAAACACATCAGGAATAATCGACAATACATGGTTGTTTCAGGGTGCATCTGCATCACTTCAGAAGAAGGAGCACATCATGCCAGCAGGCTGTCATATTGCATTAAGACCCACAACACACTCACTCAGAGCTGCGTCTGGTACCTCGCAGCAGCCACCTCCAGCTATTCAGAGCGCTCTGCCTCTGTGCAGCTGTTTGGCACTGTGTTCTATATTCTGAAGTGTGAACAGGAAGTCAGTAAAGGTATGACAGAAACATAGCATCACAGTCACCACTGAAACCTTGGACGTCGCTATGGGGGGGTGGGGGGGGGTGGGGGGGGGGTGGTGTCCGTAAAGAGGAAGTAGTTCGGGATAGGGGGTCAGGTGATGCCGGGAGGGCAGAGCTTCACATCCCGGCTGAGCCTCCTTTCTCTCCCTCCGCCCACCACACCTATACACAGTGACTGACTGCACGGCTAAGGAGCTAACGCTAACAGAAAGAGCTAAGAAACTAGAAAACGAACTCGACCGACCAACCGAACAAACGACACCGAGTAACAGGCCACAAAGACAACATCGACTGTACTTAGGACAAGCACATCCCAACCTACTTCACTGCTGATGATGTCGGTGAGGTCCGAGAACACGTAACTAGGTTTCAAATGATCAAAAAATGAGGAACGGGGCGGACCCAAAAAAAACGATTCGTTTACTACCTTTGTTACCTTTGTTTCACTCGTGGCTCTTTGGCTTATCGATCTGTTCTCAACACTGGCTCCCAGATGGATCCTTCGGTACGTACTCTTTCAGCACCAAGTCTGAAGCTGACCTCTTTTGGCGGAGTTTCAGTGGATGACTGTAGGGAGCACACTGTTGGTCAGGTCTAATTTTTGCTGCCCTCATGTGTTTGTCAGAACCAAATCTGCAAAGTCATAGTTACAAAGTCTTTCAGCGCGTCCGAAATCGCGCTCTCGCACTGAACACCGAGCTAAAGCTCAGTCACTGAAAGAACCCGGACGCTGCACTGAAATCGGCCAGAAAACGCCGAGCAGAACGACGGACGCTCTGCACTAAACGGGCGCCATTCTGACCACGTAGCGGAGGGGGCGGGGCTTTCAGCGTGTTTTCGAGTTGG
>JBBPDE010000040.1:25646014-25656041 GCA_037974605.1 Nannopetersius ansorgii | reverse complement strand
ATTTTGGAGAAAGAAAATACGCCGCGGGTGAAGTGGGTGAGCAGCAACGTGTGTGGCTTCAGTACATAAATAATAATCCCTTGTGCTAGTGCACACACACCGTACATTTATTTCACTTATTCAGTCACATATTTGTAATAGTAAATAAATATATAAGGTGTATATATATATATATATATATTGTGGCGAGCACGGGAGAGCCACGTGAACTGTGTGGGGGGTGTGTGTGTATTCGGGGACTAATTGGGGTTATGTCTGGGCCATGCTAGGGTGTGTATGTGCGCTACGTGCTGTGGGGGGGGATGAGCTGCACCTGGCTCATCGCCATAGCAACTGGCGGGTTTTTTGGGGATGGGTATAAAAGGGGAGGGCGGTGCTTGGCACAGTAGTTGGAGCTGGTGTTGGGAGAGAGTTCAGAGCTGGAATTAGGGAGAGAGAGCAAGAGAGAGTGTGAGTGAGAGTGTGAGTGTGAGCATGCTGCTGCTCCCGTGGCTGTGGGTGATGCTGTATGCTGTGTGCTGTGGTGCAATAAAAGACAAAGAAAAGAACTTCTCTGCCTCCATCTGAGTGTGTGTGTCGCCTTCCTCCACCGGTCGCCACAATATTTTCCACAGTGACGATAAATATTGTGAAAATGTTTTTAAATTGTACTGAATTCATTTGACTTGACAGTCAGGTATTGATTACATGCAATGTTGATACAAATAATAGACTACTTAAATATATATCACACTAAATAGTTATACATTATGATCGTCTGGACCTTTGCTTCTGGAATTTTTCTCTAACTGGACCTCTTTAAATTTTAATTGAATACCCTGCTTTAGATAGTGTTGAAGAAACAAATATTACCAATTTATCTTGAATATAGTCTGTTTATAGTGAAACTTTGATTCACTGTCGCGAAGTATGATGAACACGGAACCAGTTTGGTAATTGCTTTTGGCCGGTCCGAAATGTTGTGACACAGACTTTTTAAGAGCGGCAACTGTGATGTGGAGGGAAAAAATAAAGCAGAAAAATGGGAAAGTGCAAATTCCAGAAAACATGGCTGGAGGATGAACAGTTTAGGACATGGTTGCAGCCTGTTACAGGTCAAAATGGAGAAGGATTTTGTAACGTTTGTAAGAGAGTGTTTAAGTCGGGTACAATGGGAATCAACACCGTTAAATTGCACATGAAATCCGAGGGACACAAATCGGCGCTAAAAGGCGAGATAGCAATGAAAGCAAATGAATTAAGGCACTGTAATGAAGTTTAATTGTAGTTGCTTTAGCACCTTAATTTTCCATACAGTTTTAGCCTCTAAGAGTTCAAAGTTTCAGAGTTTTTTTCTGTTCAAACTTGATATTTGAAATTTTGAAATCTGCAAATAAACGCTGACATTTTAAGCTGTCTCCTGATCCATTTCTAATTATGTTCAGCAGAGGAATATATGTTCATTGTTGCCTCATTGTAAGACCGCATGAAAAAATGCATTATAATATACACGCATTCATACACAGGCGTGTTAGTTATTTGTTGCGTATGGCATTAAAAATGTTAGAAATGGCATTAAAAAGGGCATTAAATAAGATTTGAAAATCCTGCAGAAACCCTGTATACGGTTTAGGGTTATATCTCCACCTGCTGCCTTGGCGAGCTTTTGTTAGCGTTTCTTTGCGCTATTTTTTACAAACAAAAACGGAAAATCTCCGCCCTGTTCATGTGGACATGGCCTTAAACTACACCTCATAGATGGACTTAGTTCTCTCATTGTTCTTGCTGAATCAATTTCTTCCCTCGGCATATTAGGTCATACTTTTGATTGCTGTGACCATTACTGCGCATGAACAGTGTAAAAAAATACTTTTACAGAAAAAAATGCATGTGAAATAATGTCGATTAATCAAAGCTTGTAATTAATTCAATTATTTAAAAAAAAAAACTCAGTGACAACCCAAATTTAAGTGCAGTATTATTAAAGTTGGTGTAAACGTCCCAGTACTTTTGTCCATGTACTGTATGTAAGATGCCTGAAGCTTTAATCTAAATGACAACGCATTAATCTGCAATGTAGAGGCTAATATAGATAAAAAGTAAAGGAAGTTCGTACCCCACTTACGAGTATTGTGCATGTGTCTAAATAATTACATCTATGCCTCAAACCAGGCTGACTTGTCCAGAAATTGCATGTCATACAGAGTCTTAAATCAAATATGCAAGTCTTTTTGACATTAGATGCAGTTTTAACCGTTTCAATTGTTTAAACAATCTTCCACTTTGTGACTGTTGAACTACATTTAAGATAAAACTATCACTTAAAGTAGCAAATGATCTACATACCAACAAGTATCTGTGTCCTCTCTGCTGTCAGTACCTTCCACTTCATACGTTTGTTGCACCGGTTCACTTCTGTGCTCAGTCATCTCTGATCCACTTTCTTCTCCGGCATCCTTTGTGCTCTTGTCTTCAATCTCGTTCATGTCTGCACTCAGATGCTCTAAAGGTTCTAATGGAAGTGGGCTGAGATCTTCGTTTAGGCTTTGGGAAATGGTATGAGTGTCCATTCTATTATCTATGGTATTTTCAGTGTCTGTCCAAGATAAGTTCTCTGATTGGTCGATGGGGGGCGGATCTTGACTGCCCTCTGTGTTGTGAGTCTGATTAGGCGAGTCTAACGGGCTGTTGGCACGTAAATCTTCACTAGAGTCGTTGGCGGTAACAGTCTGAGTGAATGTCCAATTCAGTGCCTGAAAGTGACGAGCACTCGGTAAGCTTTTACAGAACATGTCTTCATATTCATCTTTATCAGAGTAACAGGCGTCTTCATCCTCGTCATCAGGCTCCATGAAACCCTCTTCCTCGGAAGAAGACGACTGGGCGGGAAGGAAGGGCTGGGACTTGTAGGGTAAGCTGTGTGATTTGCCTGGCAGTGGCCTGTGTGGGAGGTTAGTGCTGGGTAGAGGAAGCTTTTCTGTATCAGGGTGACTCAGTGGTAGACAAGGAGGATACTGTTCATCATCCTCCTCTTCCTCCTCTTCCTCTTCAAACCCAGGTGGCTCCACTGAAAACTCATTTAGCTGCGTAAAACCACAAGAAGATTCTAAGTGTTTAAAATTCGGACTATTTAACAAGGCCAGTAACGAGAAAACAGTATGACAAGGTTTCTATCACACTCATACTTAGGGCTGGGCGATTTGGCCTTAATCTCGATTAATTGAACATTTTTAACTCGATTACGATTAATGAACCATTATTTATTTTTATTTATTTTTGCTCAGTTGTCTCAGTGTTTGAGCTCTCCGTGCTCGACATGTAACGTAACATAACGGAGCGGGGTCACGTGACTCCACACGCGGTAGTGCTTTTAAAGGGACAGTAATCGAAATAATCCACCTGGAAAAATTTGATCGATTATAGATTTTGAATGTCGATCTCGATTACATTTTTCGATTAATCGCCCAGCCCTACTCATACCTGATTTGAAGATGCCCGAACAGAAGTGTCCATTAAGTCCAGGAATCCAAACGTATCCTGGAAATCCAGAGGGAGTTCTTCTTCCATGTACTGGGGATTGTGTTTCATCTCAAAATCATGCTGCACCCCTGGTTTCATTACTGAGGGACGAGTAAAGACGAATGTAAAATGATACATTTTCCCTATCCAGACATTCCTATCCAATTTGTTTCTCACCGCATTTGCAGTTAAACAGAGAAGGTGTGGTTTAGTTTGGCATTAGAACTAATCTAGCAAACAAGCAATGGTACAGCTACTACTTCAGCATTGTACAACCTGCATGTATCATGCACAGTAATTAAATAGTAAGAAAATTAATAAGTAAATTTTATTTCTATAGCACTAAAAACAACCTCAGTTGACTTTAAAAGTGCTTTACATTATAATGCTGTGACGTCCACAGAGCGGCCAGTAGAGGCCGCGATTTGGGTTTTGGGTTTGAGGACTTTTATTTTGAAGTCAGTGTACGTTTGTGTCTAGGGTATTAGTTTCAGGTGTCATGTGTCTTGGTTAAGTGATTGTGTGTAACTATTGGTTCATGTTTGAGTGAGGTTGTGTATTTAAGTTCAATGAGTTTGTATTTCAAGTGCTGGTCAACCCTCAACCCTGACCCTCACCTTCCCTGCTCCTCGTGTCTCCTATATGTAGTCTTGTTTCTGTTAGCCCCTTGTGGCTTTTTGTTTTAGTATGCAGAGTCTGTGTCTTTTGTAATAAAATTCCATGCATGGAACCTTCCTGCTTGCGCCTCGCCTCACCTCCCCGAGCACCCGACGTGACAAATGCCAATTAAATAATGTAAACATCATTGCTTCAAAGGGCCCATGTGTTACATTGAAATGTACTTTAACATCTGCCCCCACCCCATTTTATAACCTTAGAACTAAAAATGACATTTTAAAGGGCATGGATAAACTGCTGTAGACTTAATAGGCAGGTATATGTACAAGTGTTGTTCCATTTGGACCGTTTTTGCAGCTTTCCTTTTGTAATGTATGGTATTTACATATTTTGTTTTTAGACAGTGAGAAAATTCTGTCATGTGGGCCATTTAGCGTCATACAGCAACATGTTTACTAATACTAGTTCACCTTCTTACCCATATAGTCGCTGTCCACTGGGTCTTCATGGAGTGAAAGTCTGACCCCAACACTGGACTCCTCTTCCACACTCAAACAGTCGTCTTCATCTCGGGACTCCCTCCACTCCTTAGGCCCTCCCTCCTCTGCTTTACCTTCATGTTCTTCCTCTCCTCTACTTGGATCGCTCTTGTTAACCTCTTTAGCATTATCTCCTTGGTTGTCTCCTGTTTTCTGCTCTGTTTGCTCCTGTTTTCCATCAGCTGGCTGATCCTTCTCTCCTGCTTTTTCCTGCTTCCCTTCCATCGACTGTTCCTCCTCTGCGGTGCCCTGCTGGGACGGATCCTCCTCATTTCTGCCCCCATGGAGAACCCCCAGTGCCAGTCCGGAGGTTATGTGGAGAGGAACGGTCACTGAGAAAGGCCCAGAAATGTGCATTCCTGCACGCCGCTCTGCCTTGCTGGCCGCCCCCTGTGATGCCGCCTGTGACCGGTCTGCTGCAGCTGTGCCCCCAGCATCCAGGCTCTTGTAGGTGCCCTGAGTCCCGCTGCCTCCACTCACCATGCTCACGCTAGCCCCACCTGTACGCCTGTATGTCACCGCATATCCGCTACCCATTCCCCCACCGCTTGGGTTCCCACCCTCTGAGGTCCCAGATGAAGGGGCTAGAGGGGAGAGGTGTGAGGAAGGGTGTCTGGAATCTGAGAAATTAATCCAATTTTGTATGTTAATACTGACATATTCCACAGGGGCACACTGAATGCATGCTTCTATACAACTGTACAATAGGGGTGTAACGGTACACAGATGTCACGGTTCGGTACGTACCTCAGTTTTGGGGTCACGGATCGGTACATACCTCGGTTTTGGGGTCACGGTTCGGTACGGTTCACGAAAAGCTCTAAAGAATGAGGCTAGCCAGTAAACACACACTCTCGCTTATATTTTCATGTATGTGTAAGTGTTATGCCAGTAGGTGGCACTATTTCACCACACTACGACCCAGGTTTATGATTTACTTGCGCTTTTTGGTCCCTCTGTGATTCCGTACTACTTCAGTCACGTCTTCTCCGTCGTACCGTGTATTCTCCGAAAGACATCATGTTCCGAACCGTGACCCGTGTACCGCGACAGTTCGGTACCAATACATGTACCGTTACAGCCTTAATATACAAACTATACAAACTATACAAATAGTTACAAATCAGAACAATAAGAACTAGGGCTGCAAAATATACTGTTATTACATGAATAATCATTAGCTCCAGCCCTTTTCCTAATGCTTGCGGTGTAGGCCATAATCTGCTATAGCATACATACCTTCTGCTGTATAGGGTCCTGAGCTCAGAGAGTCCATACTCTTCGCAGGCCTAAGAGAAGTCTTCTCTTTTTCTGTACAGATAAGTGAAGGGCTGATAAGTAAAGTGACTTTTTGTCATACATAAACACACCACAGCACAGTATGAAACTGTATCTCTGCTTTTGACAGTGAAGCAGCGGTCGCCAGGTACACGGCGCCCGGGGAGCAGTGCTTGGGGAGGGTACCATGCTCAAGGGAACCTCAGAGGTGCCACCCACGACCTCCCGATCCCGCAACTCCCTAACCAGGGGTGGTGACCTAGTGGCTAGGGTACTTGCCTCTGGACCAAGAGGTCATGGGTTCGAATTATAACTTCAGCATGACACCACTGGGTTCTTGAGCAAGACCCTTAACCCCAAGTTGCTCCAGGGAGACTGTCTATAGTTAGGGAATGGAAATAGCTTTGGATAGAAGCGTTTGGTAAATGTAAATGTAACCACTAGGTCACCAGCTGCCCTATGAAGGTAAGAGGTAAGACAAGAAAACACAGACAGTGTAAAAAGGGATGGGAAGCTGAGCATAAGACAAACAGTGCTATAGTTTAGTTAAATAAAGTGCTGAATAGACCACAACATCAACCATGGTTTAAAAACAGTGTTCAAAAACTGGTCTAAAAACTAAAATGTCTTTCAGTGTTTACTGATGGTGAAGCTTATACCCTTCGTCGTGTATTTGTTCTTCTTGCGGGGATCCTGGAGTCTACCACCTAAATTAAAGATAGACCTCCATTTTCTGCCTTTTAAAGATCCTTTTCTCCTGCAAGAAAGGAAAGTGAGGAAGTGAGGTACACACAAATGTCTTGGGCATTTTGTGAACTTTAAATCAATCACAAAAAGAAGTTTATGTTTGAATATAAACTACCATGTACCAGTTTTTACTATTTAGCCATGTGGAATCAGTGTTTTTATTCATGTAAAACCAGTCTCTGCGCAAATAAATGTATAAAATGATTCTAAAATGCTAATTCTGTGAAATGTCCAAATAAACATGTATATATACTTAGGGTTGTAACAATACACAGATGTCACGGTTCGGTACGTACCTCGGTTTTGGGGTCACGATTAGGTACGTACCTCGGTTTTGGGGTCACGGTTCGGTACGTACCTCAGTTTTGGGGTCATGGTTCGGTATGTTTCACGATACAGCAAAGTTAAGCAACAAAAAGTTCTAAAGAATGAGGCTTGATTTGTTTTCGTTTAAATAAACAGCAGTGTATTAACCAGTAAACACACACTCTTGCTTATATTTTCATGTGTGTGTAAGTGTTACGCCAGTAGGTGGCACTATTGCACCACACTACGGCCCGGGTTTATGATTTACTTGCGCCTTTTGGTCCCTCTGTGATTCCGTATTACTTCAGTCACGTCTTCTTTGCTGTACCGTTTATTCTCCGAAAGATATCATGTACCGAACCGTGACCCGTCTACCGTTACAGCCCTAGTGTATACCATTTTATCAACATGTTTGCCAGAGCAATGTCTCGGCTGAATCCGAGAAAATGAGGGTCTAGATGAAGATGACATAAGGAATGTAATTTGAGGTCTTACTTGTCTGTGCCATCTATGATGGCATGGTAAGGCCTCATGGCTGGAGGGCCATCTCCAGGACTAATGTTGCCTAACTGGAAGGGGATGGCCTTGAAAAACTGGTCTTCCTGTCCCAGTCCTGGGGGTGACGGGAGGGACTTCCTGCGCTCTAGAGGCAATCCTGTGAGGACAAATGTGGTGGTTAGTATTAGATGAAAAGAAGCAAACACCTGCATGACACAAATGCACATCAAAACGGAGTTAGTCAGAGGAGTACTCAATACCTTCAGGACATGAATCAGGGAATAGCTGAGCCACATGAGTTAGAATGAATTCCACCACAATAGACTGAACTCGCACCTCCATGAAAGCTGCAGTGCCATTGAAACCAGATGCTTCAATGTCTTTTGATCTATAGTGAAGAAGACCATGTAAAGGTAAAAATCACATTTACACAAATGACAGTTGTATGTATATAAGTAATAGTTTACATAAAGTAGATACAGTGCATTATTCAGTTAATGTAAGTATGTGATGTTACGCAAATATGTGATGATTTAGGTAAGAAGTCAGCAAAATGCATTTTTGAGAAAACTACTGCCATATATATATATATATATATGGGTGAAAATTTGTAAATATGTCTTTTGCCAAAATGTTTATTTAGTCAAACCAGGTCCAGTAGTTTGTCATTTCAGCCATATGCAAAGTAAACAGTAAAATCAGACAACGCTTCTCCAGGATCATGGTGCAACACTAGAACAAAAACAGAGCACCACTAAACTGTAGGTCAAATTACATAGAATGCAAGAAAGATCGCAAGAAAAAAAAAAAAATAGACTAGACGACACAAAGTGCAGTCGACAAAAACCAGCCATGGATTCATTTAAACAACCTTTGAATGAATTCGGTATTCTGACAGACACTGTTCCAGTCAAGTCAGTAGATTTTCTTGTCATTTCTACCATAAGCACAGTACAGAGTAAACATGAAACAAAGTTCCTCCAGAACCAGCAACACAAGAACAAAACAGAACACAAGAGCAACAACACCCCTAAACGAGACAGGACACCCCTAAACCAGACAGGACACCCCTAAACGAGACAGGACACCCCTAAACGAGACAGGACACTCCCTTAACGGGACGAGGACACCCCTAAACGAGACAGGGCATCACTAAACGAGACCGGACACCCCTAAATGAAACAGGACACCCCTAAATGAGACAGGACACCCTTAAACGAGACAGGACACCCTAAGCGAGACAGGACACCCCTAAACAAGCCGAGGACAAGACAATGTGTAGTGCAAATGACAATGGCTACATTGAGGATAAGTGCAGTCAATAGATGTGCAAAAATGCAAATATAGAGGTAGAGGTAACCATAAATTGCCTGAACTGAATTATAGGGTGCACACACACCTGAGGAGGTTGGGAGCCCAAACAATAGCCAGGTTTCTGGCATGCATGTTGGTCTGATTCGAATGCTTGGACATCCTCACTAGGTGCTTCATCAAATATTCCAGTGTCCTACAAAGGAAACATGATCAGAGCACAGGGAGTGAACAGCACAGACCTCCGTGATCAGGTCTATGCGTTTACCTGTAATGGGGGATGGGCAACTCCTTCAGCACATCCTTGATCTTCACTAGCCTTTCATCTTCCAGCTGAACAGCCACAGCTTCCTGGAGAGGGGAAAGGGAGTTACAGCTGAAGATAAATAAACGTGAAATATTAAAGATTAAAATTTCACCATAGAATTTAGCAAAACAATCTGCTTTAGCTACAAATGTGTTCATTAATCTGCTCATACTTTAAAAACGACATGCTTAGTCATAAGTTTGCTGTTATGTGATGCATATTGTAAGATTATTACAAAGGACCTTGGGGGATACAATGTCAAACCATTAAAATGTTGTAAAAACACAGTAAATAATATCGTTGCTGTAGAAATCCTTGCATTGGGATTTTTGATGAACAGAATTGGGGATTGAGTTTCTTTAGTTTTAACTGTTTTAGATTCCTGTTTAGTTGATGATGTTAAACAGCTCTTGATGAAAATATCTGTTGTTTTTGCAGCTGATGAGGCACTGGTCTGGTTTTGGGTGTCATTTTCATTTGAAAATCAATAAAGAAATTATTAAGCTGTTAAACTTCAGTTGTTTACTGTTTGAAACAGATCACATAAGCTAACTTGCTCAGCTAGCTATAAAAATTTGTTGAATTTTCTCATTCCACTCATATTTAGCCCAAACACAGATATTCATCAATAATGGCTATACAGTAACCCCTCAGTTTTACACGGATTCAGTCTAAGGCGGATTTTTCGGACAACTGAACTGCATTACCGCCACGAGCCCAGTGGTGGCAGTAATACACTGAAAAGTTGTCAACCTCCATAAAAAGAAGAAGAAGCTGCTGCATCATGTAGCATGACTGCTCTGTGTCTTGTCCTCGTATTTTAGTGTTTTAAACATTTCCTCCCAAAATTTCAACAGTGATCTCAGTGTATTCAGTATTAGTAAGCTGTGCTCTGTCTAAACATGTGGGTAGAGAGAGTTATTTC
>JBBPDE010000040.1:25396866-25410230 GCA_037974605.1 Nannopetersius ansorgii | reverse complement strand
CTTCAGGAAGCCTGGAGAACTGTTCCTCAAGAACACAGTAACATACAAGAAAGTCTGGATCTCTGGAAGCAGAATATGAAGAAAAGAGGGGCTCAGGACTTTTGCGCAGTGCTGTATAATGTATAACCTGTGGTTGTATATAAAAGTGCTGCAGCGACGCTCGTTTCAGGGGGAGGGAAAAAGGAATCGCCACGAGACAGAAAGCAGTCGCGGATAAAACACTTCTTATAACTTCAGCATAACTGGATGCAGATTAACTGCTGAATAGACTGCTTATTGGAAAGGTGTTGATCGAACAACTACACATAAAAATGTGTCAAATAAAACACGTTACCTTGATAAGAAATGCTCTCGTCAACTGTTTCACTTAATAGCTGGTTAAATATCCGCCAATCCACTTTATAATAATAATTATATTAGGGGCCTTTTGTGGGTCAGTAGTGATGAATAATAAAAATAAGACATTGGTTAATAAAGGAACTCATTAGCAAAGAATCTTGAGTGTATTTTTTGTAAATAGGAACGTCCAGATAAAATAATGTTTGCTCGGGACACATTTTACACAGTTTTCCTGAGCAGAGGTGTGAAATTCAACAAAAACAGCCCGTTTGTTTCTATAGGATAAAGAGTTCCTATCAGGAAATAAATTAGAAGTGTAATCTTGGCCCTTTAAGGACACAACAACAAAACAGATGATCAGAGTTGGGCCAAAAAACATCTGTATCAGTTTCTGCGAGAAATCTACAGTATTGATGAAGTGCTTTGAGCCTATTTTGATTCGGAGGCATCGAGGAGCGGCAGGATAAGCATGATGGAACGAAACAATAAAGGGGCACGTATGGGCCAGAATGGGGTCGAGGAGAGGAAACGTGGTCCAGGATTTATGAGGGAGGTCTGAGGTGAAGTAGCAGCAGCAAGTTCAGCCATGAGGGACGATCTGTGGAGATCAGGAACACCGAGTGGAACGTGAATGCGGAATCTCCATGGACTGAAGCTCTGGAGAAGGGAAGGGCTGTAGGAAGTGGAGGATGAAGGAGCAAGGGCAGAGGAAAAGGAGAAGGTGCTTCATGGTCAACATACAGAGAAGAAGAAAATCCTGGAGCTGGAATTTCAAGTGGATTTACTGTAAAAGTAATTTATCAATGTGATTGGTCATGTGATCCGATCATGGGTTCAATGGACTTGATTCAGAATATTTCTGCAGGATGAAAACTCGACAGGCCAGAAATTTGTGCCCATCCTGTTTTAAAAATACCAACGATTCTTCCAAAAAATTAATTTCTAGAAAACCTTGAACAAATGTACCTCTCTGGTTCTGAAGTGTAAACGTTTTCACTGTAAGTGCAGTTTAATGATGTGTTTGTAAGATATGCACAATAAAATACTTTTTATATTTTGTAGTGATTTAACACTATGAGGAGATTGAGGGAAGAGCAGGAGAGAGAAGATACATCAGAATGTGAGGCAGCAAAAGCAGAACATAGAGGTGAAGAAATTAGGGAAGAAGATCAAGCAGCCCAGGGGCGCAGAGGGACTGAGTTTGTTTCATGGCGCGACGGGGTTGAAGGGGGGTTTGTTTCACCAAAAATATTGACCAGGAGCCGCCACTGGTGTGTCCTGAGCAAAAGTTATTGCCATTTTCATCACCTTTAAATAATCAACCTTTAAATAAATGTTTTTATGACAAAAGGTGACATATTTACATCCAGCCATAAAAGTAAATTAGGGTAAATAATAACATACAACAAAAAATAGTGGCATATGGGCCTTTTAATTTATGGTAATTTATGGTTAACCTCTGGCCTGAACTGACCTAAACCTACATAAACATCATCATTAAGGCTGCATTTGTCAGTTTTAGACTAATTTCATGTCAGAATTTAAACTTTTTAAACATTTATGTGGTTTATGTCAGTTATATAATTTATTATTTATTATTATTAATTTTTATAATTTAATTCCTGATGCTGTTAGTCATTTTAGACTAGTTTTCAGCTCCATTTATAATTTTGGTAAATTTTTCACATGTTTTGTGTTATTATTGTGTTTAGTTTTTCTGTTTCCTCTGGTCTGGAAACTGTAAAGGCCAACAGAACCAAAACATGAGAATAAATGTAAATAATCTGCTTTCAAATGAGGTTTATTTCACTGAAAGCACTGATTCCTGAAATGTGCTTCTACATTGTTTCAAGTTTCCCATTAAGTGATTCATTGGCCTTTTTATGTGACAGCTGTGTGACCCCACCTGACCTTCCTCACCTTTCCTGGATGCGCTCGCGCTGTTGTTTACACCACAAAAGTTCATGAAACCATTCCGAATTACTCACCCAGGCTTGAGAAAGTGGGATGAATCAGTGAGTTCCCTCAACTGCACACCATTAGCGTCACAAGGTGGAACTAAAACAACCAGTGAATTATTATTCACTCATATCTTAGAGGAACACGTCCACTCATCTGATCACATTAATGAAGAGCTGGGTGTGGTTTGAGAGTCCAGAGAAATTTTGTGTTTATGGTGACAGTTGACTTCTCACGCCTCGAATGATTGACCACTGGTCTGGAGTCGGTGGAAAATCGTGCCGTTTTTATTTTTTCACTGAACCTTTATGTTCAGTTTAATCACAAAACCATGAGTTATTCTTTTTGACAAAGAGAGAGAGAGGAGAGAGAGAGAGAGAGAGAGAGAGAGAGAGAAAGAGAGAGAGTGAAGGAGAGAGAGAGAGAGAGAGAGACAGAAATAGATAGAGTGAGAGAGAGAGAGAGAGAGAGAGAGAGAGAGAAAGAGAGAGAGTGAGGGAGAGAGAGAGAGAGAGACAGAAAGAGATAGAGTGAGAGAGAGAGAGAGATAGAGAGATAGGGAGGGAGAGAGAGATAGGAGGGAAAGAGAGAGAGGGATGGAGAGAGAGAGAGAAAGAGAGAGAAAGAGAGAGAGGCTGAAACAGTCCTCAGGACCTGAAGAGGCTGGCCGCGCTGCCTGGGTTCCGCCCTGCTCCGTTCCTGCAGGTGCCAGGCACGGTGAGAGGCTCCGGCCCTGCGCCGCTGACCCCGGGACGTCCCGGCGCGCCGTGATGGATTCACTCCTCTCCCTCCTCCCACACCCGCGCCTCCTCTGGGTGAGAATGGCTCAGTTGGGATGGGCAGGGCTCATGGGCTCCTGTTTATCAGCGCTTACAGTACTTTTTCCAACACACACACACACACACACACACACACACACACACACACACACACACACACACACAAACCCTTTAAAGGACAAAGCTCACACTCTCTCAGCTGCACTGAGTTGCAAATGTACTGAATCATCTGCAACGAAGCCTGTTTTGATCCAGAAAGTCCTTCTCTGCAAGGACTGTGGGCCAAACGCAGACCCTGTTCAGGACTCGGCAGAAGTCTTAGGCACGTTTGGAGCCGTAGATATCAGCTGTGGGTTTCTTTCTGCCGGCAGAAAACTCACACAAGAGAATATTAGAATAACCGCAAACTGACCGAAAGTAAAAAGTATGAAGATTTCCATTTTCTTCCAGCCAAGCCACAAGTGAAAGAGTAAATGCAAACAGGAAAGATTGTCTAAAAAAGTAATTTTTGAGCAGCTTAGTAGAACAACGTGGTTTCTGCTCTGTGCTTCCAGTCATTGTGTGGATTTATAAAATTCCATAAGAAACACAGCTAATTTTAGCTAATGACATGAAAAAGACAACGAGTAAAACTGGACTCGCGAGGAAAGAGGTTTGGAAAAGCCTTTGATGTACGTACAACCAGTATTTACTGTATTGAGGGAATGAGTATGTATTATATTACACTGACACACTGCTCAGTAGTAATCGGTGTAATTTTCAGTGTAATGTTTTGATCTGCAGGAGCTGTGCTGGGAGAGATGAGCAGGTTTGGGTTTTTTACGAGCTGAGCCTCAGGGTCTTTTGTCTGGAGGGTTTTATTATAAATCTAAAGTGGTCTCCGAGGTTAGTGGTCCTCTTGACATGGCCTGATCCCCCTTATCCAGCTTGTAACTCACCTTGAGAAACATGAAACGTGGCCTTTTCTGCCCCATCATGTGACATTCCTGCGTTTCTGTGTTCCACATGGTGAAATCCAGGTTAATTACCTCCTAAAAATGTGCCATTGGAGCCTCTAATCGGCCTTTATGTCAAAAGAGAAGCAGTACATTCAATAGAATTGCAAAAATAAGCACAAATTGACTGGCTTCAGATCAGCCGAGACGTGTCTGGAGTCCAAATGTATCTTCTTTAGTTCAGAGCTGGAGCTAAGAAGTCAATAGTTACCCCAAATATTTGACTGTAAACACAAACACAAAACTCCTCTGGACCTTCAAACACATCCAGCTCTTCTTTAAGGTGGATCAGACTAATGTGAAGCTCACAGTCATACTGCGTCCTAAACCATGTCCACTTGTCTGATCACCTTAATGAATAGCTGGATGAGGTTTAAGGGCATACGCAGTTCTAGATGGGGGCCAGTGTGGGCCAGGGCCCCTATAGAATTGCTCCTGGTCCCTGTTATGGCCCCTGCACTGAACAGCCAGTGATTTAAATATTCATTTCTTATCACGACATGCGCTGCTTGAGGAACAGAACTAACGCTCCGTGTGTTCTAGACAGACTGCATAAAGTGCCACACACTCGCTGTTATCTAGAACCTGAAGACCAGCAGCACGAAGTGTAAACTCCGGTTGTAAAAGTGAACAGCTGGAACCTAAATGGACTAACTTTCTGTTTTTCCTCCTCACTACAGTGAGATGATGACGGTGTGATTTAGAAAGATAGTGTGATTTCATGCTGTGAAAAAGAACTGTAATGAAAATAAATGAAAAGCTAAATAGAAAATAAAATATATGAAATAAAATATTGACCTGTTTTGCCGTTATATGCACTCCCCTCTGCCCCCCTGGTCATTTTGATCTAGAACCGCCACTGTTTGAGGGCCCAGAGAAGTTTTGTGATCATGTTTACTCTTAAAGATTTGGGTGACTATTGACCTGAGCCTCGTCGCTCCACTTCTGAACTAAAGAAGAGAAATTTGAACCCAAACACGTCTCGACTGATCAGCCACATCTGGGAAGGCAGAGCTCTCTGGAAAAGCCATGTTTTGCTTAACTGTTCCTATAAACCCTGATTTAGTTACAGAACGTCAAACTGGTCCGGCATAAAAGGAGAGAGAGGCATGAAACACATTTTTTTTAAGATTTTTTAATTTATTGCATCTTCTAAAACCTTCTGGACGTTTGAGGTGTTTCTGATGGGAGGTTTCATGCCAGCGAGATTTTAGGCTCACGTTCTGAGAAACTTTGATCCTATAATTTCAATTTGAAGACGCTTTTCTGGAAAATATCCTTTCCTGATTTGTTGTGTCTTGTCACGGAGTTACAGACAGCGGTGAGCTTAACGGAGAATTACACCAATTCTTCACCAAGGTTTCTCAATAATTCAGTGTCTCTCAGTTTGGGTTTCATGCAAAAGGGTTTCAGTTTTCTTTGGGGACTATTTTACCTCACGACGCCCTGCATGTATTCCTCCAACATGAATGGGTTTAGTTTTAGGACTAAAATCTTCTCAGAACTCTGTCAGAACAACGTCTCAGACATCAGGCGGCGCAACCAGAACCATCTGATGAAGAAACTTTCTGTGAGGAGATTTTAGAGGCAGACGTCTGGTTCCGTTCACCTCCACTGTAACAGTTCTGATAGGAGTTCTCCTTTAACTGATATCTAGTTCCATTCACCTTCATTGTGAACAGCCTGAGTGAGTTTTGCTGTGTTTACACCTCAATTCTTTATTTATGGGGAGGTTTTTCATTTTTTAATTAGACACACAGATCTGCATGGTGGACCAATAGTACAAAGCACCATCCTTTAAAGGGGTCCTTCAGAAAGCGACAGCAAAGATAAACACAGCTATCGCTTTATTTCTGTAGGGTTGGTGAGTTAAAAAGTTTACAATGCTAACATGGCCATCCCTGTTTAGTCACCGCTGAATCGGCAGCAGCATCGACGTAAAGGACCTGCTGTTCACCGCTGACTGTCCGTCACATCAGTTGTGTTAGGAAATACAAACTGCGTGTGTGTGCCTGTGCTTGTCACCCTGCAGCAGACTAGCGCAATTACGGAATGACATCAGCGATTATTTTACGAGCAGGAAATTTAATGAGCGGGAAATGAATGAAAAGTGTGGATTTCACACAGCATTGAACAAACAGGGCTTCACTTAAGGCCTTAAATATCAAAACACGATAAAACACGAGCGAAACATGTCTTTCATCCAGGCATGTGTTATCTAAGCTAACTGCATTGCACGTGTACGTGTTCTGTCGGGTTCTAGATTAAATCTGGATGTCTGGTGTGTATAAAGTGGTTCCGTGTTCGGTGTGGAGTTTGTAACAGACGTATGATCAGATCTGTGAGCTTCTCTGAAGTATTTCTACAGCGACTCCTTCAGTAAAGAGTGCTGATATAGAGCTACTCACAGCACCTGACACACACACACTGGGTACAGCGTCTGACACATGCATACACACACACACACACATTGGGTACACCATCTGACACACACACCACACACACACACACACACACACACACACACACACACACACACACACACACACACACACACACACATTGGTTAACCATCTGACTCACACACATTCTGTGATAGATCTAGAACCTCCAGTAGGACTATTGGGATGTTCTCCAACACTAAACTGGTCTGTAGAACCGAACGTGATTGGCTGACTCCTCTTACTCATGATGATGCTGGTTGATGTGACACTGTAGGACTTCATGACAGCTCCTGAAGACCTGACCAATGGGAGAGCTTGCTTAGATACAGAGTCGGTACTCACGACTCTGAGGGGTTAAAACCACGGCTCTTATTTTGTCGGTTTTGTTGACGGGGGTGGGGATGGTTATTGGTTTTGTTGTATCTGCAAAGGCAGTATTAACTGTTGATGGTGTGTGTGTGTGTGGGTGGGGTGGGGGGTGGGGGGGGTTGTCTTGATGGGGTGAGGGGTTTGTTATGTCAGAGGGACTTGTTTTTTTGAAAAGTTTGTTTTCTTTCTCTTTTCTTGACCAGAAGCATATTTTAAGAATTCCCAAACAAAACATAAAGATGAGGTAAGAGCAGAACTACTGGACTTCCTGAGTTTAAACATGATATTACTGAATAAAAATGAACTAGAGATTACCGACACATATTTAGTTAGTTCCTAGAAACCATTAGACCTTCTCTGAAGAACACTTTTAACAATATACTGTAGTAAAGAAAAACTGTCCTGACAAGGTTAGATCTGAGCATGTCTGGAAGGTTAATAGTCCGTTGCCGCTCCTTCGAATGACATGTAGGCCTAAATTTTTCTGTTTGAACTCCATCTCCCAGGCGCGATCGTCTCCATGCGTGATCTTGGCAGTGAAAGATCTTCTGCTTTAGCATCAGCGAACTCCAGCAGCACCTCTGGCCATTACTCACTCCTCGCTCTGGAGCTCCGTCCAGTCGGCTCAGATGAAGCTGTCATTTTCTCCCGGGCCGACATGGCCGGCGCTGTGTTGTGAGAATGTTGGGAGGAGGAGGCGAAAGGAGAAGGAAAAAAAGAGTAGAGAAAAGAAGAAAACATTAAGTCCAGCTCCAAGGCATTCTACAATGCATTAGGTCATGAGAATCTAATCACACGCTGCTCGGACTGCGAGACGAGCCAACTGACGGGGCCCAGCCCGAACTGGCCCAAGCGCGGCCTCTGGTCACTCGGAGTCCGTCCGCGGAGAGCGAGGGATGATGGATTCGCTGGGCAGGAGCAGAATTATTGAATTTCGTCTCTGCTGGGTAACAGTAGAGCGAGCAAGCGCTCCTTGTAGACGCCGGTCCATTCGGCTTGTGGGAATTCCGGAAAAGAGAGCGGCGCGTGAGGAATGGCGTATCCAGTCGCCGCGGTTATTTTTGTTTGTGGAAATTCAGGAGTGGGCCTGTTACCCTGGAGGCGGCTCGTGTTTTCCATGTAGCTCAGCGACTTGGCAGTGGCCTGGATCTCTGGGTTCCCATTCTGTTCCCCTCCTTCTCCTCCACCTCCTCTCTTTTCTCCTCCACAGAAACGTATCTCTAACCCACCGTCCCTCCCTCCCTCCGGCAGGAAGGAGTGCGCAGGCCGCTGTGGAGACAGCCTGACTGCGCAGGCGGACCAGCAGATGCACTGAAGATAAGTTTGTGTTCGTAAGTCGGGCCGCGACCCTCAGCGGCAGGACATTGACCAGATCCTGTCAGCGAGGGGGCAGGGGATACCCCCCCCCCCCACACACACACACTCACACTCACACTCCCCCACCCACAGCAGCAGCACCAGCAACACAAATGCAGAGTGCACAAAATACACCATTGCATCTAATTTCAGGATCTTAAAATCAAACCTGTGATTAATATTTCCAATATTTTTTTATTCGTCTATGAGATTTAAAAAACGTTTTTTATGTGTAAGTGTTTTTAATGTAAATCTTAAACTTTAATTGTATCTTCAATTCTATTTAAAAGCGCTATATAAATAAAATGCATTATTATGATGATGATGATGATGATGATGATGATGATGATGATGATGAGGAACGGACCAATAGAAACGCTCTAAAAAAAAGAATGAAAATGCTTATACATGAATGTTGAAAGGGAAGAAAGGTTTTTTTTTTGCTTTATCATTTTTACGAACTTGTTTTGTTCTGGACAGCAACGATTTATTCGCAAAGTATGTGCTCTCATTCTGGCCAAAGATAACATTCTCAGGCTTTTCCAAATATACAATTCCACGCTTTGGAATCCCTTGCTGTTGGAAAAATACTTTCTGTGTGAATCGTTCCTCCAATCATAGCCATGCATGATCAATCTGAATCACGAGTTTGAGTTTCCTAGAGAGTCGTATTCAAACCGAATCAGAGATTTACCGCTAAAACAAGCCCCTCCGTCTCGCTCATATCTCCAGCCTCATCCTCCAGCCCAGCTGGCGTATCAGCCCTGTCGGGGGGGCTCTGGAGCCGGCCTTTTCCTTCTCACCAGGCTCCCTCGGCCCTCGTCCTGCCCCCAAAACAGAGGGTCCGGCCGCCACACAATGACGGGCTTCCCCTCCAGCCGCTCGGCTAATGGACGGACACAGGCGACGGCGACGCCGAAAACACTCAGAGTCAGCACTTTCTCATGGCTGCACTCCTGTAGTGTGAAAACGAAGCTTTGCTTCGCTAAGCGGACGAAAATGGAGAACCTTAATGGGTACGACCGGCAGGAAGAGGAAGTCTGAGAAGGGCAATAAGTGGCAACTGATGTGATTTGTTAGCTTCACCTCAAAAAGGAAAGGTGCCATCAACAGGTCTATCGCACAAATTCCTGGGACTTTCAGAACCAGAAAACTGGACTTTTTTCATCAGATATTAGTTCAGTAGAGAAAAGACTCAGTTTTGCGGTTTTGGCTCAAGATCAGGGTGGAGATCAGGGTAGAGGTAGCTCAGTGGCTCGAGATCAGGGTGGAGGTAGCTCAGTGGCTCGAGATCAGGGTGGAGGTAGCTCAGTGGGTAGGATACTTACTTCCAGACCAAGAGGTCATTCTACCTTCATCACCACCACTGGGTCCCTGAGAAAGACCTTTAACCTTAAAGTTGCTCTAGGGAATCTGAAAAGTATGGAAGTTGCTTTGGATAAAAGCGCTTGCTAAATGCTATAAATGTAAATCAGTTCCAACTGGACCAAACGGTTCTTGACTACTGTCTCCACTTAAAGACGAAAATCATACAAATCTACTCTTCTTTCCTCTTCCAGGTCAGGATAAAGTGAAAAAACAGTCATACAGACCAGAATGTGAACTGGAGAGCTGTGATGATTGATTGATCGATTGATTGTTCTAGATCGATTAGAATTATCGTTACTGAGGAGGCCATTCTAAAGAACTGCTCGGTCCTGTTGGTAAACTCAAATGGTTCTTAGCAGTGCCATAGAACCATTGACCATAAACTGTCGAGGGGTGAGTTTGAGAACCACTTCACTGGGTTCTAATGGGAATCTTTCAAGCTTAACACCAGAACCGCCAAAATAAAATCTGTTAAAATAAAACCCAATCAAGTTCATGACTTTTCCTAAAATGGCTTTTATTAATCATGTAGTGGATTTTGGTGGGTATGTGATAAAAATAAATATGATCATTTATATCTAGAACCACTGAGGACTCATTTTTACCCCCTCATTTAGATCACCGTATACAGCCCCTCCCACCTCTCCCAGGTTGCTTAGCAACACTAGACGCTTGTGACATCATCCGACTTTGACAGTGCAAGAAACCCTCAAAAATATATATTTTAAACACTTATTTTGTTGAGTCTCCATTAAAAAAGTGGCTCAAGATGGGAATGAGCCACTTCACAGCTTCTAGAAATTACATCTTAGCATCACTGATGCTGTTGCAGCAAGGGGGTCAAAATGACCCCCCTTGGCGGTTATAGATGGACTGGAATGTTGGTGGTTCTAGTGTTAAAGAACATTTTATGCTGATTATACTAACGAGAGGATTTTTCCTAGAGCCAAGCCAAGGACGATTTCTGACTCCTTTCCTTCGTTTCTGTGGCCTCGGGACTCAGCTGAAGTGTTCCATGACACGGCTGGGGCATTAAGGACCAAGGCGTTCCCGATGACTTCCTGGCTCGGGCTAAAGAGCCGAGCCCACTGGGGGCACGGGACAAGATGAAAGCACTGGCACGACTTGAAATGCCAGGAGGAACGTATTGAAACATTCGCCTTTGAAGTCCACCTAATTGGGCTTTCAGCGGATTCATCTGCTCGAAAGAGTTTATTTAGGGCGCTGGAGTCCATATTGCAGGACAGGCCGGACTGTCTTTCGGTTCAGGCGTGTTCTAGAAAGGTCTCCACTGGAGGGGAAGGTTGCACTGGGCACTGGAGGTATGAACTGAAAAAAGAGCAGAACAGGAACAGCGTTTGTTGATGGCGGTCGCTTGGCTTTCGTTTTCATCATCAAGTCGTTTGGCCCATAACTCACTGGTCCGGCGTCCGAATGAGTGCGTCGAAAGCTCTCTGGATCTGCCGACAGTTTCTCAGAGCAGAACTGAGCTCTGTGGGAGTTCTTCAGCCAAAGTAGTTGTGTGGAAATTAACCAGGCAAAATGTGACAAAGGAAAACAGGAAATTAATCCCAAAACAGAAAAATCACTATTTGGCAACTTGACAACTTTTCTTTTTTTACATGCAAGGAGCATGAAACTCTCAAATATAGACTTAAAGGGGCCAAATCTTACACATTTCTATTTTATCTTGTGGTTTTAGATTCAATAAGGACATTTGTGGGCTTTTATGTGTACTTTTTTAAAAAAGCAGACCATTTTCCAATCGTTTAGAATAAATGCCTATAAGACTGACATACAGAAATCCGCCGTTTTTCGCGGGGGTTACATTCCAAGGTCTCCCACATAGTAAAAAAATGTGTTGTTGTGTTTTGGTTAAAAAAAAGACCTAAAATGCCTATTATTATAGTGTAAACCCTAAATCTGGCCCTAAATCTGCTCCCAGAACACCATAATTATAAATAAATAACTTTATTGCTTAAAAAAAACATTAGCATTAGCAGTTAGCATTAACAGCGTGCCCTGTCTAAACAAAGACACACAGGGCACAGCTTATTAATACAAAATAAACTGAGTATTAAAATACAAGGACAAGACATGGACCAGTCATGTTACATGCTGCAGCAGCTTCCTCTTCTTCTTTTTGACAACTTTTCAGAGTATTACTGCCACCGCTGGACTGGTGACAGTAATACAGTTAGTTTCTCCGAAAAATCTGCATTAGACTGAATCCATGAATGCTGATCCGGGGAAAAATTACCTATTCAAATGAGTCACCGTTCTAACTGGTTGCTCTTTATTCAAAAAGCAGCTCCGGCTGAAACACTCTTTACAGCTTCAGTGGACAGGGCTAAACCGATCAACGCCAAATAGGTGCATGTTTATGACATAAGGAAAATAGTGAGGCTGTATATAGACTATACAGACTGTACAAATCAGGGATTAACTTTTTTATTACAAAATAAGAAGAAGAATCTTGATACAGGCCCTGTAAACTGACACCGTGCATCATTCTCACAGAGACCCGAGCAGACGAGAAGAACCGAAAGCAGAAAAGCTATTAAATGCCTTGGCAGAAGATTGTTAAAGGCTGGGAAGACACTTAATATTGTACTTAATGGCCTTTCACCACACCTTACTTCTCAAGGCTTTCAAAATCTTCAGACGCCAGCGCCAGGTCACCAGGTTCCTCTCACTGAACCAGAGCATCTATCACTTTCCAGCTCTGAGAATGTTCTTGGTTATAACTCTTCCAGGCATTACCTCTGGGTGGTACCACTTGAGTGTAAGTACTAGATCCAGGCCACTCGCTCTCCAAATGAAGGATGTGGGTAATGGATGTCCGTTTAAGTGGTTCTAGTCCCACTCAGACCTTTACGAGTGAGTGAGAATGGAATGATTTCATGCCGTAATGCTCACCTATGGGGGAACTGTGGTATGGAGGTTTGATTTATCCCCCCAAGGTCAGCAGCGCATTCAATAACGCCTTATATGGACGCCGCGCTAAGCCAGGATTTCTCGGTCAGATTTATTATCCACTGCATATTAATGGGAGCTGGATCTCAGTAGCAAATATCAAAATGTGGTTCAGCAGATCTTATAAACAGTTCCTGCAGTACTTTGCATTTATAGTCCTTGTGAACTGGAAAGGCCTTTTTAATATATTAAGCAAACTGAAATATCCCACATTTAATACACTTGATATCTAAAAAATTTCAAATATTTCAAATAACAGCTACAGCCCATTTTCATTTAACCATCAGTTTTTATCAGTCCAACTGCAAACAAACTATTGGGTCATCCTCCTTCACTCAGTATAACTGTCCTCCCTCTCCTCGTCATTCGGTATAACTGTCCTCTCTCTCTCTGGGTGTGTAGGGTGGTCCTCCCTCTCCCCGTCATTCGGTATAACTGTCCTCTCTCTCTCTGGTTGGTAGGGTGCTCCTCCATCACAGAAACTCTTTACCATCTAGTCCACTGCGGAAGGATCTGGACACCCCTCATTTCTTTATATTTTACTTTGAATCTCCTTGTTGGTGTAAAAATCCTGTGTTCTGTCAGACTGTCTGATCTTTGTCATACTGAGGAGATTAAATTACAGAAATGTGAACACAGGTTTTACTGACAGACTGCAAAGTGTCTAAAGATACAAGGAGCCTAGATAAAGGAGCTCCACCCACCCAGCATTCAGCACCACCAGTATACTGATCACCGCCTGATCATCTGGAATCATCTGCTCCTGGTTCTTCACTGGT
>JBBPDE010000040.1:25368831-25386588 GCA_037974605.1 Nannopetersius ansorgii | reverse complement strand
GGACTGGAAATGAGAGGCTCTGAAGGTCCTTCAGGAAGCCTGGAGAACTGTTCCTCAAGAACACAGTAACATACAAGTGTGGAACTCTGGAAGGTGCACCAAGACTTTTGCACAGCTATATGTGGCGAATGGAACATTCTATCTCTCTCTCTCTCTCTCTCTCTCTCTCTCTCTCTCTCTCTCTCTCTCTCTCTCTGTGTAATGGTGCAGTGGCCCATACCCGACAACAGCTCTTTCCTCCATTTAAAGGCCGTTCAGGACTGGGTTTGTTGACACGTAGGTAATTGATTCAAATGGGGCTCCAATGAGTTCAGCAATTGTGTTGTTTTTAAAAGGCCCGAGCTCTGACAGAAATACGCCGGAAAGTATTGCATTTGGCGGTGAGCGCAGTTTCCCATAGACCGAAGTGTTGAACTCAGCTCGGAGCCTCTTGGACGCGGGCGGACTGTTGAGCTAGTGGGAGAGAGAAGATAGCGCTGACCTCGCGCTGAACCCCCTGCAAAAACTTGGATTACGTCTGGAGCAGTTGGAGAAAATACTTAAATGAACTTGGGTGATTTAGTTGGGGGGGGGCTCGCAGACGGTGTTCTAAAGTAACGAAGGGGAGGGGGGGGGGGGGAACAGAACCTGGGGCTAAACGGTGAGACAGGGACCGAGGTATGTAAACACACCTTTTGTCGAGGGTGAGCGGCAGCATGTCTGTCAAACCTCGGCCCGTCTGACGAGTTTACTGCGGCCTTTTTTAGATCCGGGATCCTGAGGCCTCTCTCGGGGGAGAAAAAACTTCCCCTCCTTCCTGGCAAGACGAGTTTAAAAACAAGCGGAGTAACACTGTGCTGCACTCGTCCTCTGTCCCCATTCCGCTTCTAGAAGATCCTGCAAGTTAAAAACAGCCTCCTTCGACCAAATTCACAATCACAATCAGAAACTTCATTGATCCCGAAGAAAAATCGTTTGTTACTGTACAGACACACAAGAACAATAAAAAATATATAAAGTCTTATAAATTAATATGAAATACACTAATCAATATAGTAATCCCTCGCTTTTTGTGGGTAACAAAGTAACAAAATGTCCTGTTTAGTTCCTAAGCCTTCTTTTGAATTCACTGTTTTTTTTGTTTGAAAACTGGCACGATTTTGTGATGTTACAAAAAATGCCACAGATTAGCCCTGCTAATGAGTCATCCTGGAATGTAAAATATCACTAAAATTCATTTGTTTGAGAGAAATGCCCAATGAATTTCAGAGAAAACAGTGAATCATCTCAATTTCTGTGGTCAAACCTGAGGGCATGGAGTCAGAAACGCTGACCTCCTTTAAACAAAGGTATATTTATATCCTCGCTAGGCTGGACTTTCAAACAGTGTGTGTGTGTGTGTGTGTGTGTGTGTGTGTTCACAGTCAAACCAGATAAGTCTAACTGACTTTCAGAGCTCAGGCGAAGGACCGAAACTTTGCGAGTGCAGGAGGATGGAGGATCCTGGCAGGCCACGCTGCTACTGTTCTGTGAAGTCTGTGATTCATTAGCAGTACCTGCCGGAGCCGTTCTGCTCCTCATCCATTATCCTCCGCCACACAATGAAAGAGCTCCTGTTTTTCTCTTAGTGGAACTTATCAGGGAATTCTCTTCCTTATTTTTCTCATCTGAACTTTTTTCCAGCGCCACGGGAGCGGCGGTGTGAGAAGCAAAGCGGTGGAAATGAAAACAGGGCCCTCAGTAATGTAGGTGTCATGTCCTCCACGCCGTTTCTCGAGGCCACGGCGGAGCCAGTTGTCAGCCGTGACGAATGTGAGCGCTTCCGCTTTCGGACTGGACATTTGCCCTTCCTTCGTTCCCCACTGTGCAGACCCTCGCCCACACCTCCTCCAGGCTGACTGGCCAGTCTCTCACAGCTGATACCTGGTTAATAGTGCAGTCTTGGAGAGCTTGTCCATTTTCTTTTACCATATTCATATATGATTATATATTTCAGCACACAGAATTACATTTACATGCATAGACAAAACTAAGCTAATGTGTTCTCCCAGTGGTCCTACAAACACTTACAGGGTGAAGGACATCACATACCTTTTATTAAGATATGTGAAGCTCCACTAGATCTTCTCAAACTGCTGCTAATGCAGCTAACAGCCTCAATACGCTTGGAGGAGAACCCCAACTACTAATTCTGTCGGTTCTGGCAGATCCTCATCCACACCTCCTCCAAGCTGATTGGCTAGTCTCTCCCTGTCGATTCCTGGTTGATAGTGTAACTTTGGAGAAGTTGGTTTTTGTTTTGCTCTGCTACAACGTAGATAATTAAATAATTACACAGAATTACATGTACATGCACAGACAAGTTTAGTAGCTATATGCTTCCAAAGCTGGGAGGGTGAAGGCCATTTATGTCTCCTTCAAGACACCTGAAGCTCTACAGCCTCAAGACGCTTAGTGCTAATTGCTAATTCAGAAGGTCAGCTAACTGGCTAGCATTGGACAGCACTGTGGTACTCAAGGCTAAACAAAATTGTGCAAATATGTATAAGCACCAGTAAAGTCGATGCACTGCCCACACTGAGGAGTTGCGCTACCTGACTTGCCTCTGGCTGGTTGTATGTGTGTCTAAAACACACAGATATGAAGTTATGTGACTCAAATGTTTGTATGAATATCTCCTGATTTAAAGTGTTATGTCTGTGCACCCACCAGCCACCTTATTGGAAACCCCTGCCATTTAGCCGCATTGTTAGAGGCAACAGCCAGGGCCCCACACTGATGAGCTGCACTGCCTGACTCACGCTGGTTATATGTGTATGTAAGCCACACAGAAAAGCTTCAGGCCTGTAAGATCTGCAAGATTCAAAAAAGGTACTGAGTACATCTGTATACTCTGTATAAACTGTCTGTATCACTCCGCAACCTGCTACTAAATACAGCCTTCATACCAGAGCAGTTAAACCCTGAGGAAACTCTCTGGCCTTTAGACCCTTTAAGGATGAAGCGAAATGAATGCAGATGGTGTGATGATTACTATAATCACCATGATGATTACCTTGTTGGTTTTAGGTGTTTAGGTGTTTCGAGATCAGGTTTCTTGTGTTTAGGTGTTCTGAGATCAAATTTATTGCTTTAATTGTTCTGAGATCAGATTGTTGGGTTTAGTTTTTCTGAGCTCAGACTGTTGGGTTTAGTCAGTCACTCTCCTCCGCCAGATGGGAACACTAACAGCAGGATGGTGATGAAGGAAGCCAGTCATGTTAATCTTATTATTAGTTTATGCTTCGTTTAAGACTAAATGCAGCGAGTTAAAAACTTTACAGAAGGCCAGATATGTTAGTTAGCGAAGCTAGCCGCCTGCTAGATGTGTTTGTGTGTTTTCTCAGGTTTAGTCGTAACTAGATGCTCCACACTGTTTATACCACACCCTTCGTCTTTCTTCCGGTAAGGAAATAGGAAAACGTGTCACTTAACTCCCCTGAGATATGAGGTATGACATGCAAAACTGCAGCATCTCCTGATGAACGGATGCACGCTCAGACACTTCCCCCACACAGAGCTGCTCTGCTCATTTCAGTGATAAGTGAGAAATAATTGAAATGACAACATGCTTTAGCAATCGCAACTTCTGCAACTTTTCAGAGATAATTGATGTCATGCTTACATTCACAGGATTATTTTCACCTCCCAGACTAAAATACCTGCAGTCATGTGTAGAATTACATTATTTCTTTTCATTTATATTGTTTATTTTTATGTCACTGTTGATGCACATTTTTGTGCCCAATAGCTGGTTATGTATTTTTTAATGCATATTTTAAATGTATGTAGATTTTTACATACAGTTACTGTTTATACACAATGTATTAAACTGATCAAAATAAGTGGTACCCAAGAATTTGCTGTTAGGTGTGTTCAGCTGTGTTCAGAGTGAGTTCAGAGCGTGTTCAGAGTGTGATGAGAGTAGGTTCTGGTGAGTTCAGATGTGCCCAGAATGTGTTCAGGTGAGTTCAGTGAGTTCAGGTGTGTTCAGGTGAGTTCAGGTGTGCCCATGTGTGTTCAGGTGAGTTCAGTGAGTTCAGGTGTGTTCAGGTGAGTTCGGTGAGTTCAGGTGTGTTCAGGTGAGTTCAGATTGTGTTCAGGTGTGTTCAGAGTGAGTTCAGGTGTGTTCAGGTGAGTTCAGGTGATCCCACATGTGTTGAGGAGTGTTCAGAGTGCCCACATGTGTTCAGGTGTGTTTGGGAATGTTCATGTGTGTTGAGGAGTGTTCAGGAATGTCCAGGTGTGTACATATAATTTCATGTGTGTTCAGGAGTGTTCAGGTGTATCTGGTGAACAGAGAGGACAGTCAGCTTTCATTATTAGTTTGCAAGGTAAAGTAAGGTTTTTTCACAAAAGAGAATTATTTTGTGTCTGATTTAATATGAAGGTCGTCAACCTTCTGGAAATGAAGAAAGTGTCCTTTCTGGTACCTGATGTGGCTTTAAATCTCCAGAGAGCCTAGTTTGCATGGCATCACTGTTCCTGGGCTGCGTACTAAACAGATGAATAGAAGCTTTCCGAGGCCGGGCAAGTTTCCCTCAAAGTGCTGATAATGTTTCTGCAGTTACTCATTTGTTTAGCGGTGCTGATAATAAGCGATGGCTCGATTTGCATCTGGACGCTCCCAATAGTCCACCAGGTGCAGCTTTTTCCTCTGCATGGAGAAAGCAAGCAGGATGACCCAGCTTCCATAACGTCTTAGTGACTTCATCACTTCATCTCCAGAACATCACATGAACTCATCGTTTGGTGATGCAACCTCATCAGTACTGCTTCCATAATAGAGAGCTTCATGATTGCAACATCAGATAAAAACCACAACAATACAGTAACAATGACGACTCATAGGAGGAGCTTCTGTCCAGCTCAGCTGGGTCACCACAAACATCATATCACTATTAGATCACCTACGAACCTCACTGACCTTCTCACAGACCCTGATCATGACTTCATGAAACACAAACACCCAACCGAGTCTTTTCTCTGTCTAATCAGAAATAAATCTTCTTCTGATCTGGAGATTATTGAGTCTGACTTGTAAGTCTGGCTTGTAAGTGTAAGAAAATCAGTGTAAGAGATGTATTTATTATTTTTTAAATTAAATTCTTTTTGACGAGCGAGGAAAAGACGGCTGAGAGCGCTGAGACTTGCTCTGGAATGGGCGGCCGTGCTGAGGGTCATGTTTGCCTGTTTGTTTTGTCAAACGGTTCGTCAGAAATAGAGCTGAGCCTTTCTAGGAAACCACAAATGGCCCAAAGTTGGTGATCCCATCTCATCCGTGGGCACCCGGACTGATCTAGGGTCAGTTTGGGAAGAAGCAGGTCCCTGGGGGGGGCGAGGGTGCAGTCTTTAGAGGTCAAACAGCCCGAGGCCAGATTCAGTCCCAGCAGTGCGGAGCTGTTTGCTCGGCCTGATCCGTGGACTTTTAACCACAGAGTGAAGGCGGGGTTGACACTGACCCTCTCACTCAACCCAGTTTACCCAGGGCACGGGGGGCTTTGATCACATTAAACACTCAGTGTGAACATAGTAAACCCTAATATAGAATATTACTGATTTTATCTTCATGTTCATTTATTTCCTTTTTACTTTGTTACACTGCTGGAAACCACCAGCTGCCACTGGAGGGCTGTGGTGGGGATGGTGGGGACGGTGGGGGTTAGAAGAAAAAGAGAAAGAGGAAAAGAGAGAGAAAGAGCGATATGATCATGGTGGAATGTTGTGGTCTTAGAGGAACGTGGTCATCCTGGTGGAACACTGTGGTCCTGGAGGAACGTTGTGGTCCTGGTGGAACATTATGGTCCTGAAGAAACGTTGTGGTCCTGAAGGAACGCTGTGGTCCTGAAGGAATGTTGTGGTCCTGAAGGAACGTTGTGGTCCTGAAGGAACGCTGTGGTCCTGGAGGAATGTTGTGGTCCTGGAAGATTGTTGTGGTCCTGAAGGAACGTCGTGGTTGCCCACAAGTTCAGAATCTTCATCACCAGGCTGTTTCTGAAGCTCAGTGAAGACCTGCTGTGTTTGTGTGCGGCTCCTGGTGCTCCAAGGATACGGCGCTCCTGCCAACCATAAATTTCCAACCAAATAAATATTTGTTCTGCCTTTAGTTTTCACATTTGGCTGCATTAAATTTTCAAAGGCTGGTTTGTAATTCGTATCAGGGGAAGCAGACAGTTTCTGAGTCTGTTTCCATAAATCCATGAGCATCTGGAGCAAAGGTCATAAAAACCAAACTGAGCAGCAGGTGTCCTCAGCGCTGGGGCTTTCCTGACCAGCCTCACCAACAAAACCAGACCTTTTTATATATAATGTCATTAAATAAAGTGTAATTAAATTTGAGAGAACTGAACTTGAAAATAAAACTCTTTGTTTTACATTTTACCGATTCAGTGTTCAGTGCAGAACTAATATTAAATATCATATTATTTAAAGATTATAAGAGTAATTACCCAATAGATTCTAAGTATATAATAGATTGTATATAATACTTAAATACAATACAAAAAACGTCAAAAAAACAGATAATTAAAGAGCTGATATCATTAATTAAAGAGCTGATATACTCTTTTATTCATGTATTTTTTAAGTTTTTGGTTGTTTTATACACATTTCTTTCCATTTTCCAGTCTCACTTTACCCCTCAGAATTAAACCGCCTGTTTTTGTTTACCTTGCCTTTATGACTGTTCTATGCAAATTACTTCTGTTCTGATTGGTTGCCCTGAATTGTGCCTTCCTTATAAGGCAGCCAGGAGGTGAAACACTCCTTATAACATCACTGTGAGCTGCTGTAGGGCTGATGATACGTTTTTTTGTGTAAAATGGGCAGCTTAGTTTCCATACCAGACGATTTCTATGCTTGGACAAATGCAGCTGATGTATGACGGTGTCTTTTTGTTGGTACATTTTTAGAAATGCTTCGAAAGGTTCGTGCCCCCGCTGGCGCTGGGCCTCCAGAGGTCACACTAATGGTCGCCCTGGTGAAGACGAAGCCGGTGCCCCTCGTTCACACTGTAGTTCCATCTTCCACCAGGAGAAGCTTTTAACTCAAATCCCTCACAGATCCTGGCAGCTTGTAAACCGGCAGCGTCCAATCGGAGCCAGCGGCCTAAAGCTGCCGGATAAAGCCGGGCCGGCTGCGGAGCGGTGTTGCTACAGGGATGTGGGCCTGGAATGCAATGTGACGTTGTGAGTGAGCTCTGCCGGGCCGTGCCAGAGCCGTTATTGATGGCCTGAGTTGTATGTTGTGGCTGGTGCTTCTCTCCGGGGCAAATGCAGTTCAAAAGGGCAGCACGGAGCAACTGTGTGCTCAGAGGAAAACACACGTCTGGACTGGCCTTCTGACTGTGTCGCAACTGAGCAAACACGCAGAAACTGACCTTCGGGAAACAGAATTAAGCCTGTGAGAGCACTGCTGTGCTACAGAGTGAGCTGATCTTGGTGAAAAACTGAATGGAGTACAATCCCAATTCAACATCAGTGTGAGGACGTTCCAGAGGGAATCTGGAGAAAGGATCCCGATTACAGCACAGCTGCTGGATCTGGTTCACCTGGATTCTAGGTTCTTTAAAGGAGGTTTGGCAAGCCTGTCCACACAGGGTTTTTTCTTTCTGGTTCTCAAAAAAATCCTGCCCAGTTTATACAAATCTATATTAAAACAAAACAAACTGCTGTCAAAAGCACCAGAGACCAAAAGGGGGCGCTATAACCCAAACCATAAAGCTATTTTTGGCTACCTACAGGTTCTGGTAGGCCAACAATGCACCCCAGTATTTGAATAAAACATCTCCTGTCCACGTCCACTGACTCCACTGACTGATTTGAAGGTCTAGTGGATCCACATGTTGTTCAGATCTGTTATATTTAGGAGGCCATGGGCAGATTAGAAGAATCTGGAAGCTTCATTCTGTTACTGGGATGCAGCCCGAGTCATGGAGGTGACCTCTGTGACTCCTCAGATCTGGACATGTGTGGAAACATCTAAAAAGTCCTGTTAGCAGGTTGTTTAGGCTCCGCCCACCTTCAAACAAAATTGCCTGTTTCCCATCCTTCGCTCTGGAGTTTTTGCTGAAGGTCCATTTTTAGTGACCTAAAACGACAAAAACCCAAATAACACCTAAAAGCTACGTTTTGTCTGGTTTTGCCAGTTCCTCCGAGCTCCTCTGGGTTCCTCCAGGTTCCTTCTTCCGTCCCTTCGGATTGTTTTTGCTGTCATATTTTTTTTTAATCTGTGATTACAATCACAGAACCGAAAACAACTGAACTCAATCAAAATACTGTAAGAGAATCATCTCAGAAGATTCTATACAGCTCAACCAGAACCTGGTACTGTATAGAACCTGTGAGGAATTTCACATTAGTGCCTGAAAGGATCTGGAACCCTTCAGCCTCAACAAAACTGTAGTTTAGAATCAGCACCAAGCATCACTTCTATCAAGAGCACAGTAATGAAACCCAACACTAAAGCACGATGCTCATTAGTGGGGGTTCTTTTTATCTAAAGACACTTAAGAAGCTGAATTTGGATTAAGAGGAAAAATTGTAGTAAAAATTAGTCAAATATTTCTAGGTAAAAATGTGAAATTTGATATTTAGCTAAAACGTGGCTTTAAAATCTATTTTTCTCACAATGGTGGAGCACTTTAACCATCAAACATGTGAACATTCCAATCATTTAGTTTGGAAATGGTGCAATATCTATTAGAAACTAGAACTAAGTAATAATAATAAAATAACAACTCAGTTAAATTCGCCTTTAAATTTAAATGATTACACTTCAAAAACGAGTGGTGGCTTCATGCCCAAGCCAGGCCGAGGACTCGAACACACTCGCCTCCTCGAAAGAGCTTTAACACTAAAGATGAACCATGTTGAGAAGAAGCAGGAGAAGAAGGAGAAGAGGAACACAGTCAGGTCAGTTACTGCTCTTATTTATTTTGTCCAGTGTGGGTGAATTCATCCGGGGACCAGATGCAACAATCTGGGACACCTTCTGTAAAAATAACGGCTTAATTTTAGAAAAAGATCAACCAGCGAATGACGGGCCTGACGTTCTCACGCGTCGCCACAAGAATCACAGAAGACAGCTGGAAAACAAACAAACAAACAAGCTGCGATTTCATTGTTTAAAAACAAGCACAATTTGTCTCCTGCATGCGGGACAATTAGGGATCCTGTCGCGCTTTTCCAGATCGTAAAATCACATTTTTATTTTACCTTCTAAAATGTTGAAGACCAGGGAAAACCATCTCAAGCTTAATTTTTTTTTGTCCATAATTGACAATCCAAACGTGTTTAAATTGAAATTGCGCCCCCCCCCAAATATATATATTTATATATATATATATATAACAGAATACAAATACATTAATCTTATTCTAATAAAATAAGAAAACACCTCTAAGAAACACACCACGTTTGAGAAATAAATAACTCTAGAAGTCGTAAAAGAGGAAATGAAAGAGATCGAATGTCGCTCGCGTTCTTTACACAGTGTCCTGAACTCATCATCTCCATGGCTGGGCCTCCAGAAGCTCCCTGGGTCAGCAGGTCAGCCTGGAACCACCACACACGGATCTACGCTCAGGCTGCACCACCTGACGGGCCTTCGGTGGCTCTACCAGCTGAAGCACTGCAGATGATTGTTATTAGTGTTTTTTTGTTGTTGTTTTTGTAACTAAATTGCTGTACAGATTAAAACCCCAAAGCCCTCATATATACTCTAACCGTGATTCTGTAAAGGAAATAATATTAACAAACTGAAATATTCATTAGCATTTGGATGCCAATGCCATAAGTTAGGTAGTTTTGTATCATGACAATGAAAAAAAAAAAATATTGCAGCAAACTTCTACTGCAGGGGCGTCCAGCCGAAGGCCTGGGGGGCGGGGCTTAGTTTCCCGACACTAACACACCTGGTTCAGCTCACCTGTCCGTCTCAAGGTGTTGTGGGCGTGTTTAAGAAGGACGCCGCCCCTCCAGGGCCGAACTGGAGCCCCATGTTGTGTAACAACCAAAAGAATTAGCATCAGAAAAGAAATCCTGCGTGCCGTTTGTTCTGCTCGTTAATGGTTATTGTTTTTGTTACATTTTTAATTGAACCCCATTGAAATGTGTCCTTTCAGAATCAGCAAAGTACCATTGATGCCTCACACACACGCACACACACACATACACACTCTCACACAACCAGACAGATCACAAGAGTTACGATTCGACACTGATCTACAGCAACAACGTAAGAAATCCCCCCAAAAAAAAAACAGAATGAAAGCCTTTATCTATCCTGATACCCTGTTTTAACCCTTCGCATTTCAGTAAGAGCTTTCTGTGGTCCGTGGACGAACACCTGAACCTCGTCTTTACTCTGACAAACATAAGCATTGGTTTCACCAGCTGAAGCTTCATAAATACATTTTCATTTGGCATGAAGCTCTCGGCGCATCTTCAATTCCAGTTTGGGATTCAGATCGTTGGGATCACCTTCCAGAGACTCCCTCCAAGGCAAGAAATCCATTATTTGGGAATATGTACAAGAAAAATGACATTTTGATCCATGTTCTTCTCGTACTGCAGCGCGTGTCCATACAGAACGTCACCTTGAGGGTCCTCCTCCTCCTCGTAGCCTCCATGAGGAACATCCAACGAACGTATTCCATGGTGCAAGTTCTCCACGGGTGAAAAAAGGATACGGTCCTCTAGAACATGGACGATTTGAGGACAACGCCAGGAACCATCTGGGGAACCTTGTGAGGAACCTTCAGGGGTGGGTTCCATCCAATGAAAGCAGCGTCAGGCCAAGGCCATGGGGCACCAGGTGTCCCCTCGTACTGAAGACGCCACATCGGCGGTGGAGGTCAGTCCCACATTAGTGTACAGAGCCTCCTGACCCGGGTACTTCACTATGGACCCTGTGGAACCGGGGACGTCCACCTGACTCACCATGGAGGAGGAGTTCACCTACAACCACAGCAAGAACCAACGTGATATATCTCTCTCTCACACACACGGAAGTTCATTTTCATTATAACTGACCGCCCACTCCCCCTCAACTGTCCAATCAAAGGAAGCCCACCCCCTGTCACATTCAGGTTCCGTTACATCAGTAACAGACAGAGGCATTCAGAACCTTGTATCTCCTTTACATAATAATAACCTCCTTTAAAAATAACAATAACAACAATAACGCGAACTGTCAAATAAATGTGTGTGTGTGTGTGTGTGTGTGTGTGTGTGTGTGTATGTAGTATATATTTAACAATTTTTGTAAAATTTTTGTTAAAAATCCTTAAAAAACCCAGCGTTCCTTCAGGAGACCCACAAAACTCACCGAGGTCACTGAGGTCACCGAGGTCACCTGCGCGGGAGGACTGTTCTTGGAGCTCTCCTCAGAGGTGGAGGAGGAGGAGGAGGATGACGAAGATGTTGGAGTCATGGGGACAGAGTTGCTTCCTAAAACAAACAAATAAACATGGAAAATAAATGAATACACAAGTGTCTGTGTGTGTATTAACCCAAGAACAGGTGCATGTTTTAAAAAGACCAGCACAAGTAGCTCATGAATTTTTTATTAGTTAGTTTTTTTATTATTTGAGCTGTGATCTGTCATCACTGACCGGAAGATCCCTTGGCTTTGTTCAGAGTTTTAGGTTTTCTCTTTCTCGTCTGGATCCCTTCTTTCTTCATGGCCAAGGGCCTTGGAACCTGGACACACACACACACACACACACACACACACACAAACACAGACACACACACAGACACAGACACACACAAAGACACAGACACACAGACACACACACACACACACACACACAGGGATCAGTTGACTGGACTGGTCAGGTGTATCAGGTGATGTGAACAGGTGGACCGGACAGGCCCCGCCCCTTACCCCGTGCAATTTGGTGTATAGGCCGCACGCGTTGCACACGGGCTCGCCCTCCGCGTTCCGCCGCCACAGCGTGGTTGTGCTGGTCTGACAATTCGCGCACGAGAGACCCAGGCGCCGCGAGGAGGCCTGCGCACACACACGCACACACGCACACACCAGGGTCAGGTGCTTTTTACTGTTTATAACAATAGTAACAACAGTAGCAGCAATAACAATAATTTATAAATGTATCGGTATAACAGTTCTAACAATAGAAATGACGATGGTGATGGTTATGATGACGATAATAAAAACTATAGCCTAATAATAATAACAACAACAACAACAACAACAACAACAACAACAATAATAATAATAATAATAACAATAATGTATACGTGTAAATTGTCTGATTTGTTTTTAATAATTTTACACACACATATATATACATATATATATATATCATTTATTTATATATTTGACTTTAATTAATATAAAGACTTAAAGAGCTATGCTTTATACTGACGTAATAGTAATTCATCTTGATTAAAAGTTATTAATATTGATTACAAGTGACCAAAAATGATTAATAGGGATTAATAGTGATGAATAGTCCTAATGGCGAGGCCGGAGCAGTGCTAACTGATCGCTTGTGCAGGCGCGCGACCCTAAAGATCCGCTTTAGAAAACAAACCCTCTCACTTTCTTATTAATATTAGTATTATTATTATTAGTACTAAACAGTTAAATGATTTTTTAAAAGTCGAAACAAAGTCACTTTAATTACGTTAAAATTAAAATATTTTTACAGGAAAGTTTTCCGCGCAATATTTTAAAGAATTTTAGATTCTAGAACCATGTTCGACACTGCATTGCCATTCCAAAATGTTCTCTTTTTTATTTTTTTATGTTTTTCTTCAGTTGTTTATTTTTTTTCAAATTGACAAGATTCTCAATTTTCGCTCCTCCTGTAAGAATCATCTTTCCTGTATCATCAGAAATGAAAGTTATATATCATGTTTGAAAAGCCGTGATGGATCAGGGTAAATTAAACATAATTGAGCTTTAAGAAGCATCTTAATATTCCAAAAAAACGAAATATTGAAAATAAAAATCAGTAAAATATCTTCAAAAGTCTGACCTGCAGTGTTTATATCCTTGCTGTTATCAGTTATTACTGAATAAAACAGCTGCAGGTATTAATGTGGCACTTAATTCCAAACCTCTGAACATTACGAAGTTCATATAAACATAGTTTGTTTTTTAACCTTAAATTGTTCATTTAACTTTAAAATAAAAAAAATAGTTTAACCATGGTAGCATAAAATTTTATTCCGATTTAAAGTTTAATTGAATTGAAAGTCATTAAAACTAAAGGCGCTTATTGGTGAATTTTATTTATTTTTAGTCAGTATCTTTTGCTTTCCTGTAATAGTAACAATTATAATGTTTCTGAAATAATATATTTTTATCTTACATAAGAATTTTAAATAAAAGAAATTATTAATTTAAAGTTTCCCTTGCAGTAATACGTGTACCTGTGAAATGTATTTTAATGCTGTATGTCGGACACTATCACCTGTTTTTGGAAACAAAAAATTGATCACGATTTATGCCTCTTTTTGTTCAGTACAAAATTTAAAAAAATCATATTATAGCAGTATAATTATAGTATTACATGTATAACCATTACAATGGTTCTTTACGCCTTCTGATATACACTGTACTGAGCACCATATAAGTATACAGTATTGCATTTATACAATATTACATATGTGCACCATTACATTACAGTATTTCTATACGGTTCAATAGGCCTTCCGGTAGACAGGTGGAGGGTGTATATATAACACTGTAGCTACACAGTTCTATATACAGTACTGTGTTTATACAGTTTGATATAAACAGTAATGAACAGATAGCTACACTGTAATATCCGGTATTCTATGATATGATATTGTATGATAATGTGGATGGTGTTTGGGGGGTGTATTATATTTGTGGGGGTCTCACCATGCGCTTCTGGGGCTTGATGAGCGGACGGCTCAGGCCGTTCATCTTACTGTACAGGCCGCAGGCGTTACAGAGGAAGTGTCCGGTACCGTCCCGCCTCCACAGCGGCGTGGACACGGAACCGCAGTTAACACACTCCCGGGCCTCCAGCACGTCCTCCAGCAGGTCTACACACACAGAGCAGTCAGGGACCAGCACACACTCTCATAAATACATACACTCTCTCATACACTCTCTCATAAACTCACTCACTCTTTTATTTTCTCTCACACACTCACATACTCTCATACACACGCTCAAACACTTAAATACACTCTCACACACTATTTGCTTGTTAGCACATACTACGTTAAATAGCGCCGCATGAAACCCGCCCGCTATTTTTATATTAAAAAAATAATAATAATAATAAAATAAAAATATATATATATATTCCTGCGCGATTTTTCCCAAACACTGGCTCATCTGTTAATAATCCTGATTAGTAAACTTGTCATTTCATCTCAATAAAGGCAGTGAAAGTGGCCGCTAATTTACTTTATTTAAGCAAAATATAAGCGATAACAATTGTGAGTACAATTTCACTGTAATGTGCGATTAGACTACAATTTAGACTCCCTTATTTCTTTCCTCCAGTGACGCGTCATTTTTGTTAGTAATTAAAAAAAACAAGTGCATCATTTTTAAGAATGAATTTTTCAGCCTCGGGCTGTTGTTGTTTTGAGGGAAATAAATCAGTAGTTGTGGCAACTTTAGGTGTTTCAATTCCTCCCTGGAACTGCAGTGTGAGACACCAACTCATAAATAGAGATTATAATGGACCTGAGCTTCATTCAAATGGACCTGAGCTTCAAGTTGCAGATTCTGTGTATTTCCTATTTTAATTTTATTTGGCATGAAAAGGATATACTGACAGAAGTTCAGGACCATCCCATTTTCTTTCCATCTGATACAATTTTCTTTCCACGTTATGCAATCCTAATAAGATGCTCTTTTAATTCAGAAATGTTGAAATTCTGTATAATTGTACACTTTTCAAGACACGCACACACACAGACCAAGCTAAAAAGGTTTTCAAAAGTGTACCTCCAGGCCCGGGACGAATGGACAGTGGTGCTCCCCTGGTCTGCAAAGTGTGAAGCATGGAGTTGTCGAAGGGAGCGGTCGGCCAGGCTGGGGACAGTTGGGGCAGCTGCGGTCCCACGTAAGGAGAGTACGGACTGGCGTAGGATCCACTGATGGGTCGGGACAGGTACTGGTCCCGGCCGTTGGTGTTCAGTGGGTTCGAGTAACTCGAGTCCCTAGATGTGCCGTTGTTCATGGGTGGGCTCGGGGAGTAGTGGAAGCGGCTGGAGGTGTGAGGGCTGCCGGTGCTGTAGGACGGGCTCTCGGGAGTCGACTGAGACCACACCGGGTGACTGCTGACCCCGTGGCTCGGCTGCGACGACACGGTCGGCTGCAAGTAGGGTAAGCTCGGGATCATTGGGCCCACTCGAGAGGTGGGCACGTACACTGGAGAGTTGGGGTTGGAGTGCATGTAAGTGGCCGACGGCGACTCATAGGCTGCCTGAGTCTGGGCGATGGCCAGCGTCTGGTACATGTCGCTGGGGTCAACTATGAGCCCACTCTTGGGCCCTCCGCCTGAAATTATGAGCTTGTTGCTCTGATCCAAGTCCGTGAAGAGCGCGGTGTCCTCCGGGGTGGGTAAGGCATTGACTGGGTGTCCGAAATGACTGTAGGTGTGCAGTGACCTGCCCTCAGGACGCCTAGCAGCCACAGCACCAAGAGACGGCGGCGCACATGACCTCAGCTCCCCGGACGTGTGCCGGTCCCTCCGGTCCCCAGGTATGTAGCTGTGTTCCGGCGACCCTGGGCTGCTGGACCCTTCTCGCTTGACCATGGGCCAATTGCTATCGCCCAGGTCCATCCAGGAGATCTTTGATGCCTCACAGTGTGCAGAAATTGGAGGAAAGGTGAGTCAACCTGCGAATGTGAAAAAAAAGTAAAATTGAAAAACATCAAACAATCTTGTTTTTTCTTTAAATGTTTTTTTCTTTTAGTTAAATCACAGAATATCAGTCACGGAGCTTCAGAGAAGATCTTGACAGCACAGCTGTCATTTCCAACACTGCCTAGAACCAAAAACTCTTACATCTGGAAATTAACGAATTTGGATTTGCATTCTTTAAAATGGTCAAAAAATTCAAACAATCTCATTAGTGTATCACACCACCAAAGATCACTTAAAGTAGTATGTTTTTAAAAGGAATGAATTAACTTTTAAATAATAAAAGTCCCTTTAAAGGGTTCTAAAACTTGGGACACGACTTCAGCACATTCCTCTGAAGGACTTGAAGTGTCCCTCTCCCTGTAGCCTCATCATAATTAGTCACGAAAAACTGCCTCACAGGGTAGGAGATAGGAAACAAAACGCAATATGTCTTTCCAGAGTAGAGATAAGGAAGATAAGACCCTCGGGAAGATAAGAGAGCTTTACCCGCACCGTCCTCTCGCTCTTCTCTCTGGGAGATTCCACCAAACCAGATTTGGACGAAAGTTAGAAATGAAAAAAAAAAAAATCAGGACGAAAATATTTAGGGAGAAGCAAAAAACTCCGCAGTAAAACTGACCTACTGGTGTTTTCCCATCGGTCCAAGTCCGGCTCTCCTGTCTCGAGCAGACTCCAGAAGAAGTTTGGACTGGAAGCTTTTAGTTGGACTCTGGTCTGGAGGTTTAAAAGTGGGCGTGGCCTCCCGAAACGGTCTCTCCGATTGGAGGAGAGAGGGAGGTGCCCAGCTCTCTGATTCCGCCTCTCCCTGAATGGGCTGTGACCACTATCACTTTTCACACCCGCTTTCCGCAACGCCACGCCCACCACGCTCCGTATTGGCCGTTCAGGCCATTAGAAGGCGGGGCTTGTCCGAATACGCTCGGTAGTCTGTGAACACCAGCCAATCACAGCGCAGGGGTGCGGGGCTCCACCAGCCAATCCGAGCACGGCGTGCCGAAAAATGGGTGGGAAATAAATAAAGAAATTACAGAACAGGAATAGTTTTACTCCTTAAATTCTCCTGAAATACCGGCCTTCATTTTCTTCTTTAGCACAGTTTAAAATTATTTAATGTTTTTATCTACTGTAGACAGTATGATGAGTGTAAATGATTTGATCCGAGGAATTTGATATACAATTTTGGACTGATTGTTAAAAAATTATATTTACAAATGCTACAAATGTTAAACGTTTCAAAACACATTTAATTGTGTTCGCATGATATGATCTAATCTCATATATACATTTATATAATATAGGCTGTATCAAAACATTTAATTGTGTACTCATGATTAGATCTAATTTCATATATACATTTATATAATATAGGCTATATGAGATTAGATATTATTGGATCATGTGACGTATGAGATTATATATAATAACTATATTATTAATGTAAATCTGTCTCTGTAACAGTGTGATTCTGAAAGGTTTGGTTTTTAATCTAGAAGGTAAAAGGTTAAAGAGTGTAATCAGTGTTGAACTGTTTGGTTTTGGAGCTCGCGCCTGTTGAGTGTTATGTAAATGAGGTGAATTGATAATTAGTTTAGGTGAGGCGTGCAGGTGCTGATCGACTCAGGCGCGCTCTGATCAGAGGGAGATCAATCAATCAGCAGCTCGATTAGATTAATGATCGGAGCAGTTCGTGTCTCTGACCTTCACAGGCGCACTCCAGAACCGGTGCGTGGCTGATAAATAACTCAGGGGCTCGCTTTTAAAAAACTCATATTCTAATAAACACACATTCTAATAACACATGTTCTAATAAACACACATTTTAATAACACATATTCTATTAAACACAC
>JBBPDE010000040.1:25350526-25362999 GCA_037974605.1 Nannopetersius ansorgii | reverse complement strand
ACACACACACACACACACACACACACACACACACACACACACACACACACACACACACACACACACACAGGGTTTGTGTGTTTATTCAAATGTCAAGTGGACTTTGCAGTGTTGGTTCCTCCGAGAGCAAGGGGTGACTGAGCATCCATTGACCAGCAGGTCCAACTCAGTCAATAGCGTGTGCAGAAATCAATGCTCCCCCAGCCTGGGAAGGCCGCCGGGCTCCTTTTCTCCGGGCCCTTGTTGCTGTGGGTTGGAGGCCTGTGTTATGTCTGAAGGGAAGGTCAGGCCGGAGCAGCGCGCCGCTGCAGAATCAGCTGTTTAAAAGCTCTGGCGGACGCTATCAGCTCCGGCACCCACTACGTCACCCACGGCGACCGGGACCAGAGACAGCCAGGCAGACAATCTGATAGGCCGCGGTCTGAAGGCCTCGCTGTTGTCTGTTTCAGAGGAAGCCTATCAGGGTCTGAGTCAAGAAAAGGCCCAAACAAGGTCACTCGACCTTCTTCACCACACGCAGCTCTATAGGACTGGAGTCTGACTCATCAGGAAGAATGTCGTATGACGTTGTTCATACATCTCACTTCAGGTCCTCAGTTTGTCGTTCTTCTACATATATCATTCCAAAAATCTTCTTGCATATTGGTGCATATAATTTTTCTGCATTTGTTTCAGATACTACAAGTTTCCATCAATAGTTTTAGTAGCATATATTATTTTTTGGAAATATTCGTTTAAAAAATAAGCATTTGTCCTGTAAAAGAGATTAAAAAGAGTGGTCCTCCCTCTCCCCCATCACTCAGTATAATGTTAGCCAGTGCCGGCATCTCTTAACTGATGTAATAGAATTAGCAGTTAGTGTCTCCTCCAAGCATGTTGAGGCTGTTTGACGCATTTGCGGCAGTTCGATAATATGGACGTAGTGGGGCTTTATATGTTTCGGAGGAAGCACCTGCTCACCTTCACCGTCACAGTTTTGGTGGTATCATGGAACTGGATGTGACCAAACTGGGGAAGAAAACGGGTAAAAGTGCAAAATCTACATATCATTTCTCTGCATTTTTTCAGATACTAGAAGTTTCCATCTATAGTTTTAGGAGCGTATATTATATTTAGCAATGATTTGTTTCAAAAATAAGCTGTAAAAGAGTTTAAAAAGTTGTGTGATTAAGGAATATAAGAGCATGTACACTTACATAAATAATATAAACGGGATGTGTTGTTATTATTATTACATTTGTATATGTGGGCCATGCTTTTATTACATATAGTTACTTACATATAAGGCGTGTTATTATGTATAGATACATATATAAATCCCATATGGGGTGAGATTTGTCTGAGCCCATTTAGAAAGTGAAGCACATTTAACCCTCGGCCTGTTTTCTCAGAAATACTAGGTCATGTGATGTTTCACATAATTAGGAGGACGAGCGTCTGACACTGCGCTTCAAAATAGCTCCTGACTCGGGGAAGCAGGTCTGTGGGAACGTGCTGGAGCTCTGCGGTTCCTCAGGACTTTATCACGCTGGCCTGACAGGCGGCTTCCAGACAGCGGCGTCCAATTAAAAGAGCCTGGACCAGCGGGAGCAGTGGCCTCTTCACTCACTTTCACTCGGACCGGCCCAAAGAGGGTGACACCGGCGTACCTTCGGCTCAAATCCCCTCTTTCTCCAAACCCTTTCTGTTCAGAGAACAAATGACTCGGCTGCACTTTCGATAAGATCTCAGACAAACTCCAGCAGAGTGCAAGCCCAACACACACACACACACACACACAAAACACACACAGCCACCTCGATACGGCTTTGTTTCCCCTTGTCCTTCAGTGACACACCACTGACCCTCACACACACACACACACACACACACACACACACACACACACACACACACAGTCTGTGGACCTCATACACCCACATTAATCTCCTTGTGTCATACATTTAAGAAGAATGGCTCAACAAATGTATTATAAATAAATGCTCCATATGCATATGCACATGCTATTTGTAATAACAATAATAAAATCCTCCAAATGTATCATATATATATATATCATGTATTCGTCAGATGTATAAGTAATGCAACATGTTTCATGTGTATTTTATCTGTGTATCAATATGCAAAACTGTTCCAGTAAGTAAGTATATATATGTAATAACGTCCCACATGTATTGTAAATATGAGTGTCTGTGTGTAACAATAATATTCTCTGAAATGGTACAAAAAAGTTGAGTGCTTGGCCGCGCGGTCGCTGTTGACGGATGCTGTGTGAACTTAAGGCATTCCTACTCCAGCCTTTCTTTCTGGCTTCAGACACACAATAGTGGCTGCACGTAGTTTCTATAGCGTGACAAGGGCTTTGTTTGAGCACAAAATACATATGAGTTCTACATTCTCCAATTATGGCTTTTATCAGGCCTCCCATCAAACAGTGAGCGGCGCTCATTCTTCTGGCTGTGTGGGGACAGTGCCTGCGCGGTACCAGGCGCTGCCCCAGGACGGCTGGCCTGTTTACCTCTCTGTTTACTCATGGCGGGAATCGAGAGCTGCAGGCCAGAGAAAGAGAGAGAGAGAGAGAGAGAATGAGAGAGAGAGAGAGAGAGAGAGAAAGAGAGAGAGAGCATGAGAGAGAGAAGGAATGAGAGAGATAATGAGAGAGAGAGAAAGAGAGAGAGGGAGAGAGAGAATGAGAGAGTGAATGAGGGAAAGAGAGAGAATGAGAGAGAGAGAGAGAGAGAGAGAGAGAGAGAATGAGAGAGTGAATGAGGGAAAGAGAGAGAATGAGAGAGAGAGAGAAAGAGAGAGAGAGAGAGAATGAGTGAGAGAGAATGAGAGAGATGAGAGAGAGAGAAAGAGAGAGAATGAGAGAGTGAATGAGGGAAAGAGAGAGAATGAGAGAGAGAATGAAAGAGAGAGAAGGAATGAGAGAGAGAGAAAGAGAGAGAGAGAGAGAATGAGGGAAAGAGAGAATAAGGGAAAGAGAGAGAGAGAGAATGAGAGAGTGAATGAGGGAAAGAGAGAGAATGAGAGAGAGAATGAGAGAAAGAGGGAGAGAGAGAATGAGCAAGAGACATCGATAAACACCGCGTCACTCCCCAACACTTGTCCGAGACTGATCGTTTTTTAAATCCAGCTCCTTATTCTTTCATATTTCAAACCGGGCAGCCCTGCCATGCCTCCCTTTGTGTGTGTTTGTTTTTCAAATGGCACTCGAGGTTCTGAAAGGAGTGGAACTTTAGTCCTATCAGGCTGATCTGCCGCGCTGACGGTGTTAACATTGTGCCGGTGGCCGGGCTCTGGAAGGCGTGGGAGATCATGGCCGTCTTTGTTCCTCAGGCAGACGTACTTCCGGAAGGCGCCACACGTGGCACGTAAGCACCGCATTATCGCTCTGGATGATTTTACAACTCACCGGCCGTCATAATTACAGCAGTGTCTTCGCTTCCAGTGCTAGTTCTGAACAGATGCTAACAGTAGGAAATAAGTGAGGTCCTCATCCAGAACCTTCAGTATCAAAATGTCTCCTTGGGTAAGAGTTTAATCAGAGCTGGATGTTAGGTTCCAGCTAAAAAAAGAGAAAAACACACCTGTGTGGTGATGCTAATGCTATTGGATTTCTAACACTATGTTAGCTTTAACTGGTGCACATGAACATTTTAGGCCTTTCTAGGTTAAACTCTGTAGCTGTACAGTCTGTGACATATCTAGAACGGACTAGAACAGAACCCATTTCTGAAGCAGCACAAAGTGAACTGGAGGTGGAGAGCGGGAAGGAAGGGTCCTGGAAGTTTCTAAAAGTCATTTGACCTTCTTTGAAGGCCTAGAGAGTTCCCCACCACTCTGGTTCTTGGTAAACAGCTCAATAAGGCGAACCTCTTAACAATGCCTGTCTAGTTCTAGTAGTCAGTTCACTGGCAGGATAGAACTGAAACATTCCATTTAAATTTGGAATATTAAAAAAAGAAAAGAAATGAAAACAGTACAATTACAAGATGTAGCAACATTTAAAACAGGTTACACTCATTCTGATATTTTGATAAAAGGTTTATTGTGAAAAATCAGTGTGTTGGTTCGTGTCGGTTAGTAAAGAGGTGGAAAAAATTACTTTGAAATCGTAAAATTATCTTGAAATTCACTCCAAATTGTCATGGCAAATTGTTGTGGTAACTTTAGATGAAAAGAAACAAAACATTCTGAAATTTAGTGCCTGTCAATGCAATGATTTAATCCAGCTCCTTTTGGATTGTTTCTACTGGTCTACAGTGTAAAAGGCTATTAAACTTTGACTTAAATAAAATAGACTAGAAGCCTAAAAGTGAAATTTCACCAACACCCCCCTCCCCTCCCCCCTGTCGGAGTGCCTGGTTTGTTTTGATAGTCTCGTTAATGTAGTCGCTGTGGTGGCTCTCCGAGGAGCCTGATGTTTAGAGAACACAACGAGATTTCGGGTCCTGCCGAGAAGGCCAGAGCTTCTCCATCCATCCGATAGAGAGATTCCACAAACAAGATATGCAGATGGAGGCTTGTCTCCTGAGAGACACGACCCACACCGGGCTGGCCTATCCAGACCAGGATCATGACTGACGTTCAGCTGAAGATAAAATTCTGATTTACGTCACTTTTCGCGAAATCTAATCATCACCGGACAAACCAACACATTATGTTTTATACAAGACCAAAACAGAGGACTTGGGTTGTCGGGCCATTTCTCAGGTTAAGATCAAGTCAGTCATTTCTACACTTTTCCTTTTTGCATAATAAATGGCGTTTTACTCAAACTGTGTCCGATTTGCCTTAACTACTAATGAGGTTTAGCATTCCAGTAAATGATCCTTGTTCTTAAAGTGAAGCCCCCTGCCCCCCATTTCTCTATACTATGTATATTAGAATTGGTAAAATAATAAAAAGGAACTCTAATGACCCCCGTTTGGTACCCTTGCAAGGCCCAGCTGCTTTTAAACATTAATCTCTGACGACTTACTGAGTGAGCGCAGCTCAATTGTTCCTGGATGTTGACATGAAAAACAACACGGGCTGCGCATTCTCACCTTGCGCACTTCAAAGCTCCATCACCTAGGAACAATTGGCCTGCTTGTAATGGCAGTAGTTTGTGTACCTGGCTGTGTTTGCTCCTGCTTCGCAAAGCCAAGTCGACAGCGGCATTCAAAGGGCACGAGGCTCGCTCGACACACACTCCCAGAGATGCTATTGTGCTCGTACGTTACGTAAAGGCGTCTCTCGCACTGACAGGAGACAATGGGCCAAATACTCATTGTGAGGAACCCAAAACGGAGCAGGTCTGGGGTTGTGAACTCTGGTTCTGGGGATCTACTGCCCTGGACTGGTTTACCTTCACAGGTGTGCTCATTCTGAAGCTTATTATTCAGTAACTAGATGGAAAACAATGAAAACCATGAGCTCAGGTGTGGTGGGGAAGGGAACTCTTGAAAAATGTGGAAGTTGGTGAATTCCTGGACCAGCCACAGGCTGGGAGCTAGGTCACATTAAATAAACCCAGGGTTTTGGGGGGTGGGGGGGTGGGGGGGGCGGGGTTAGCTACACCTTGAATCAAGGTCCAATTAAACATTATGTACCTAGCATGCATTTAACCTATCATTAATGTGAGCTAACCAACACTTTCTCCAGCCGGAGCCAGCTGGTGCTTTCCCCGCATTATAAAGATTAATGCTGGAACTGCTTAACATCAGTATGAGATTCTCAGCATTTTTCCCACTTCTTAAATTCACCTCCTGAGTAAGAGCTTCTCTAATCTCGACTCCCAAAGTGAGAACGTTTTGATCCATAATGTGTTAAAGAGAAGAATCTGAGAATCGAGAACAACAGGAGAACTTCTGTCTTCAGTTGATTTTCTCTTTTGCTCAAGTGGGGGTTTAGGAGAAACAGGTCAGAGTCTGTTATCTCCAGGTTAGATGATTTATTTCTGATCAGACAGAGAGGAGAGTGTGGTGAGCAGAAAAATCCTCCTCTGGGTTGTTTGTGTTTGTAGTTTAGTTTGAAAGATAAGACTGTTGTGAGCAGCGTATTCTTGATCTGGGCTGTTATGGGATTCAGGATGGCCTTCTCAATTTGTTGGATGTAGGTAAGATCTAGAAGAACTACCAGAACATGCAGCATGGTGGAACTCCAGGAGCTGACCAGGTAGTAGATCAGCTTCAAGGCGAGGCTGTGGTGTGTTTTGTCAGCGTGTCGGTCTGAAACGCACCTGCTTCCTCTTTTTCTCGAGTTCCTCCCTTTGTGCTTCGAGCCTCGCTGAGGCTGAACAAGTGCTAAAGGCTGTATATCACGACACTCTGCCCTCCACTCCTGCCCTTGAGGAAAACAAGGAGGCACTAAACGTCAGCCTTGACTTCCTCCGCTTTGTAAAAGACGCCTTTATGCCTGGCTGGGTGTGGAGGGCCTGGATAAGGGGCTGCTCTCGGTTTGTGTGATAGTGGACGGGCATCTGGGGAGCGTTTCAGCTGTGTGAGGGAGTCACAGGAGCCAGATGGACAGAAGGATCTTCTCAAGGAGATGGGAGATGCTCTGGTCCGAATTAAATTCAAGTCACTAACTCTTGCCTATCTGGGTTGCAGCCAAACATCATCCTGTCATTCGGGCTTATATTCCTACTAATTCTTCTACCAGGAACATCATCTGGCTCTGCAATCCCTACAGTGTACAGTAATGTTCCAAGACCCGCCTATAGTGATAAACCACGTTGTTGTGTTTTGGTAAAAAAAAAAAAAAAAGTCTATTTTTATAGTGTAAACCCTAAATTAAACACTTTACATTTTCTTTAAGGGTGATGCATTAAACTGAGTATTAAATGAAATTAAAGGTAAATAAATAATCAGAATCAGAAAACTTTATTGCTTAAAAAAGTTAGCATTAACAGTTAGCATTAACAGCGTGCGGCGTGCCGAAGACTGAAACCGTGACTGCTGATCCGCGTAAAAGTGAGGGATTACTGTAAAACCAGTCCAGACTGGTCTCATTCTGGTTCTCCGTCGGTGGAATGAGCTGCATTAAGCGCCCAGAGCAGCAGAATCCCTCTCCATCTTCAAAAACCTCCTGAAGACTCAGAGAACATCTCCTCCCCTGATGCATCTTCTTGTAAAGATTTTAGCACTAAGAACTGTTTTCACACTCTCACAAAACTTGAGTGCTTCCTCAAATGGTAAGTTATGTTGGATAAAAACATCAGATAAATTGACGTAAGGTCATAAGGAGACACCTGCTCACGTGGAGGACCTGGCCCAGGTCAGCGTGAGGCTCAAGAACACGAGGCATCAATCAGTAACGTGGTTATATGGGGCTGTTAATAGTTAACGAGGAGGAGAAATGTGGTGGGGGGGGGTTGTGAGGGGGGAAGAGGAACCCCCCCCCCCCCCCCCCCCTTTGGGACTGTGCCCCCTGAAACAGGGCGAGGGCTGAAGGGACCATGTCTTGAGAGGTGAAGGTGAAAATAAACACATAAAATCCACCCTCATCTCTTTGGAGTCATTAATGTGGATTAGCTCAGAAATAGGGTGACCAGACGTCTGGATTTAGGCCGGACAGTCCGGATTTTTTGTACCCCGTCCAGCGTCCGGTGCAGCATCAAGTCGGACGCGTATTTGTCCTCCTTTCTGGAGTTATCCTGCTGAGCCTAAAGGACTGCGCTCTAGAATATTATGCTGGAACGCAGTCAAATGATTGGCTAAAAGCAGTGTCAAATAGATATCAGATAGGGTTCGGTTAGGTCCTATATCGTTGGTTAAAAGACATAAACAAGACTCCATGTGCTGCCCACGTCGTATCTATGCTGCTGGCTACACTGACAGAAAGTTAACACCAGTGGCAGCTGGTGAAAAAAATTCTTGGTGGGGCTGATGTACCAATAGATTTCCCTTCCTAGTCCAGTATAAGCATTCAAATGAGCAGCCAGAAAATGATGACAATTTCACAATAATAATTTAATTTCCTTCTCAAAATCTACAGCTATATTAGGCTCCATTCATGATTTTTCCACCATTGTCCTTCTCGCAAAAGGGTAATTCAATAAAGATCTCACCGAACTTGGTGGAAGTTATCCCTCAACTGTCATTGTCACCATCATCTCTCTCTGACTGACTGACCTCAGAGCAGTCCAGAACTTTCCCACATTTTCTGTAGCAGTGCCCCCAAAACCATTTAATTTGGAGATGCTGATAGGACAAATATTTATTATTTTCACCTAGCAACCATACATGATTGGCTATTTTGCTGCACTTCTAGGGCGCTTTGATGTGCCCAAGAAGAGAAATGATTGGTGGAAATTTGTTGATGGAAATTCACTGTTGAATGAGAGTCAGTTGGTGGAAATGTTGTTAAATAATTGAAATAATAGGCACAAACTATTAAGTAAAACTGACATTGATAAAAAAATTATATATTTTTCATTTTTATATATTTTACATTCCACCCACATCTGGGAGAGCTTAAAAAAATCATCTCAGTGGACAGTTTTGAACACCACAGCGTGTTGAATAAATACAAATACTGTGAGCAAACACTTTTTCACTCTTCAAGAATATTTTTTCCTATTCTGTTACACATATATCGCACAAAGTTATACCGTAGGGAGGAGAACAGCCTCACAAAATGCAGCAGTCCTCCTTTTTTGTTGTTATGGATATGGTCACCCTACTCAGAAATGAAGACAAGCCAGAAATAAATCAACAAGTTTTCTTCTGGATCTTCTGGTGGATCTGAAGATCTGATGATCTGAGCTGAATGAAGATCAGAGCAGTGAGAGAAAAGAGATTTGATGTGAAGATCTTAAACTGGGATCGGGCTGAGATTAGAGAAGCTCTTTCTCAGGAGCTGAATTTAAGCAGTGGGAGAAAATGCTCAGAATCTCAGATTGATGTTCAGGTCTGTTTAGGAGGACCAGGCCACCTGAGGCTAATTTGCCTTTAAGTCTCTAAAGCAGTGTTCAGAGGGAAATAAACATGTAAATGAATAAATAAAGCTATTTTTAGCATGGTCAGTAAATACGTGAACATGAAAGACATTTGCGCTTATAAGCGAGGGAAAGTAAATATTACATTTAAACTTTGCTTTTAAAATGGACTTTTTTAGTGTTTATTGTTGGGGTGGAACACAATTTTAGACTTTAGCACAATTAGCACAATTAGCACTAGGATAAAAACATACAAACTTCAGTTTTAAGATTTAGCATCTTTAGCAATGGGGTGGAAATAAAGACATGAACTTCAGTACAATTATCTCAGTTTTCTGGAGTGAAATGATTAGCGTTTTTAGCATGATTAGCGCTGAACAGCACTGGGGTGGGAATAAGGGCAGTTAGCGCTGTTAGCGCTGTTAGCGCAGGTGAAATAAACACAGTGACCCATCTTTAGCACAGTCAGTGTAAAGCTGGAAACAACAGTTTAGTAATATAGAAACAGAACTAAGTTACACAGATATACACCTTTAAGGCACATGTTGGAGTGCAGGTGAGCTGATGGTAGGGGAGTTATGATCCGCTCGGGGGCGGCCGGACGTTTATTGGTGTAAATAATGATTTTATAGGTTTTCAGACACAACTGCTGCCTGTATACCAACTAGTTATAGCACTGCCTCCACGTAGAAACGGTTTCTTTCACACACACACACACACACACACACACACACACACACACACACACACACACACACACACACACACACACAAACCTCCCTGTCCTGCCTCCCAGGGTCAGGGGAACATGATTACAGACCATTTATCTTTCCTGCTCCCCCGAAACGGCCTTGTGACTCCGGGGCAGAGGGAGAGGAGCGCCATCCTTGACAGACACCTTCAGTAAGCTCTTCTACCCCCCACCCCAAACTACCCTCCCCACCCCCCAACAAACACCTCCCTGGATGCCCCGTGCCCCCTGCCTGCCTCCTGCCTCTCTGCCTTGATAAACAGTGCTGCTGAGGCTCAAACGAGGGTCAGGATAACCTCATGCTGACCTACAGGCTCCGTCCTCTTAGTGTGTCTCAGACACACACAAACACACGCACACACACTCACTCACTCACACACACACAGACATACACACACACACACACAAACATTCACTCACTCAAACACACAGACATACACACACACACACACCCAGCTCCTGATCTGTGCCCGCTGTGCCAGCCCTCTCCTGCTCTCACCCCTCTGAACACTTCTGTTGGAAGGCATTGAACTGAAGCCCCTGGTTTGTTCTTCAGTCCAGCAGGAAAACAGTCCCAGATGTGTATGTGTGTGTGTAATGGCCTCTTAAGTTGAAAAGCAAAGTTAAATTAAGAAAAGTTAAATGTTTATCAATGGAACTATGGTTCTATGGTCGCTGACTTATCTAGAACTGACTAAACTGACTTGCCCCACTCACTGTATATTAGAGCATAATTGATCAATTCCTCTTCCTATTTGTGCTGGTAGTTTTTCAGGTGTAGGGCCTTCTGTCTGGCCCCTGAAGGACTGACCAATAGTAGAGCTCGCTGGCTGTACAGGCCCAGATCCAACAGAGAAAGCAAAACTGACTGGATACATTTCTGTTCAGATACTTTAACCCTTTCACTTCAAGCCAAAACTTTGAAATAGGAGTTTTATTGCAAGCCATAAAGCCAGCGATCATGATTCTATTGTCTTGAAATGATTACGCTCACATGAATCATAAGGACTTATCTGGAGGCCTAGAGGGCCCTCAGGGTTCCTGTTTGGAAAAGGGATGGACAAAGGATCAAATAGGAAAGAATCACGGCTCAGTAAATGTTTTTGTTTTTGTAGCGTTTTTGTGTTCAGTGTTTGGGTTTTTCCCTCTGCCTGATTACTCACACACTTCACAAAAGAGGAAATTCATCATTTAACAATTTACGATGATTCATTCTGTAAACCATGATGTGTGGTTTTCATGAGAAAGTGAGGAGACATTAAGTTTACAATAGATGAACCTGTTTTCTTTCCAGTTCTCATAATGGTCATCAAAACAAAACCATGATGATGTGTGAACTGGGAGAGATTATACCAGCTCAACATTTCGCTCTAATTAAACACTACTGTGTCTGAGGCAGGAGCGGGTTTCTCAAAATGGAAAATACATAACATAAAGAATCACACCCTTGATCTTCCACACACTGGCCACTTTATTAGAACCAGTCTAGAGCAAGGTGAAGCGACAGGGAAGGGGTTTTTAATAAAGTTGCCACAGAGTTCCACTCCTGGTCTAGTCGACCTGCTTCCCTGCGTTTTCAGGATTCGGAGCCGCCCCGTCCCTCCAGCAGCTCGTCTGACAGACTGAACCTCCCAGTAGCTTCATGCTCTTATCAGACACTGACAAATCTGACCAGATCAAGTGAGTTCAGACTCTGATGCCAAACACTGTAACGGCAGCCGCAGCTTATCAGCCAAGTCCAAATATATTACAGTTCAAAACACTGACCACCGAAACAAGCCGATAAATAAAGCTCCTTTATCTGCAAGAGGGAAAAAAGGTTCATTCCATTTTAAAAGGCCCATATAAGAATCAGAAGACTTCATCAATCCCGAAGGTAACTGCTTATGTTACGACAGATCAGACACAGACACACGAGCCATCTAGAATATAAAGTCTAAAATAAAAACAAAAAGCAAAACTCCAGAAATAGAAACTGCTTAGTACTAAATACACTTTGCTATATACAAAAAATAATTTAAAAATATTTTCTCAGATTGTTGAATAAGGACCGGATATATTAAGTAAACACTGCAAAAATCTAAAAATCTCTAAACACCACATCCATATATGGAAGCCAAGCTGCAAAAATAGTCCATTTGGGTAATTGTTTTTGTGATGTTACAAAACCAACGCATTTACATCTTCACAAGGGGCTCAGAGCTGTTTAGCCCCACCCACTCATGCTAAAGTGTTTCGAAGTTTTTTTTTTTATTAGTCCAAACCACTATTAGTGTTAATTAATAAAATGCTTCAGCAGTAATTTATTCCTTTATCTCTAGTATTTTTGTTTATGTAATACAGTGTATTGAGTCCAGAGTTTTTTCTGGAAAATAATTTTTATGTTTTATACTATATTTTATATTTTTTATGTCTGTAGAGTCAAAACATAAGCAGTCTCCTCCTGGATCAATAAAATAATGCAGCCATTCAGAAGAGAGGTCAATTACTTATATCAGGTTTAAAGGTACAATCTGTTTAATTCAAAGGTTGTTGGTGAAACTGTCCTATAAAATTAAATTCTGACTGTTTTTAAGGATGAATTATTGGAGGTTTGGGACGTTTTTGAGTGAGGGAGTGAAAGAGGGCAGCTGTGGTGGAGAGTTTCGGGGAATTACGAAGCTTTTCTCGCCAAAACCAGAACCAAACAAAAACATTGAATGTTCTGAGCCTCTGTGTCTTTCCTCACACACACACACACACACACACACACACACACACACACACACACACACACACACACACACACACACACAC
>JBBPDE010000040.1:25298804-25322678 GCA_037974605.1 Nannopetersius ansorgii | reverse complement strand
CTGAAGTCCTGAACCAGTGAAGAACCAGGAGCAGATGATTCCAGATGATCAGGCGGTGATCAGTATACTGGTGGTGCGGAATGCTGGGTGGAGGTCCTTTATTTAGGCATAATTTTTCCCCACCTCATTATTTACCCCCAGTATCTGCAACTGATGGAAATATTTAAGTCGTCTTAAGGAGTTCATTTATAATCTTCTTTAACTAAAGTCAGTACACAACTCAAGATTAGGATTCTGAAACATTTACACAGCAGTCATTAATCATTCTGCATTAAACAAATGCAACCAATTTAAATACAGCAACATCAACACCCGCCTTGTGGGACAGCGAGGTCAGAGAGCAGAACAGAGTGCGGCTGCAGTCGCGGAGAGGCAGGCAGAACAGCAGCCAGGGGCTCAGAGACCTGCTGCCACAGGCTTCCCCCGACAGCACCGGGCCGGACCCGCTGTAAATCACCTTTATGCTGCCTGACGCTCAGCGGTTTTACCCTCACTGATGATGGAGTGCTTACATGGGGGGGGGGGGAGGCAAAAAGAGAGGCAGAAAGAGAGAAAGGGAGAGGGGCAGAAAGAGAGAGAGAGAGAAGCAGAAAGAGAAAGAGAGAGGCAGAGTTTGGAGAAATTTGAGATTTGAGAGTTCCAACCACACACAGGAGTTGGGGAGGTGGGCAAAATGTCATGAATACAAACTATTTCATGCTGCACTAAATGTATATTAATTATATTAGCAATCAAAATCTTTATGTTAAAAGAACAGTGGAAGGAGGGGCTTCATACATGAATATGCGATAAAATCTGATCAGGATACACTAATCTTCAATTTGTGTATAAAACTATTATTCAGTTTAGAACCATTTATTGATCCAATGAGTGACGGATCACATGTTCGGGCCTTGTTTAAAATTTGCTTTTAGAGGTCTTGGAAAAACCATTTAACCCTAAACAGTTACAGCAATATTCTAAACAGCTCCAGAAGAATATATAAAGTAACATACAGTAATATACAGTTTTTACACGGATAAGGACTCGCGGATTGTATTACCGCCACCAGTCCAGCGGTGGCAGTAATCACTGAAAAGTTGTCAACCGGCATAAAAAGAAGAAGAAGCTGCTGCAGCATGTATTATGACTGCAGTGTGTCTTGTCCTCGTATTAAAAGTTTTTTTAAAAGTTGCTTTAAAAAGTATTTTAAAAGTTTTTGGACTTGAACTGTTAACCTCCTATTCTTTGCATGGTTTACAGTGTGTGTGTATATTTCTCAACAAAATAAAATAAAAAAATCACATTTACTATATCTCCAAACTATGTACCTACTGAATATGTTAAACTAAAATATTTATTCTATGTAATGGACCACGCAGTTGGTGGTAAAAAGAAAAGCCCTTTATGACTAAATTTGTCCCAATAATGAAAAATATTGCCGTATTGCCCAGCCCTGTGCTGAGTGCCGTGTCGGTTGTTTTACGGCTGTAAATGAAAACTCGCCCCCCCGGATGAATTCGCCGGAGGGGGAAAGTGTATGCAGCCTTAACAGCTGTGTCAATATGAATCAGCAAGCCACAACATTAAAAAAAGTCATTTGTCTTTTGCACCCTGAGGGTAGGGTAATTAAAAACTCTGCTTGAAACCTTCAACGGGCTTGACCGCTCACCTTCCCGACCTCCAACAGACAGGTATCGATGGGACTGATGGGAGGTTTAGTTATAAAAGCAACTAAACTCAGCACTGTGGGTGGTGCGTCGTGCCACTTAGTGAAGTGTGTGTGTACTCGCGTGAGGTTCTGACCAATTCGAATGGTCCCTAAACCACCGTGGCTAATGAAGACCTTCTCAGTTTATCGAAAGTTTTGGACGATACTTCTCTGTTGCTGAACCATCTTCAAAAGCAGCTTTAGAAATTATAGACCACTAAAATAGGGATTAAAAATTTCATGGGCCAAAATCTTTATACAGATATTGGTGAGCTTGAAACAAACTGGACAGAAAACAGCTGATACGAAAAAACTAGTGCTGTCAAGCGCTTAAAATTTTTGATCTAATTAATTACATGGTGTGGTGATTAATTAATCTAATTAATTGCATTTAATCGCACATACAGACATTATAAGAAGCAGTTTTTACCATTTATTATTGAATACAAGCCTATACCTTAGGCTGCATGACATTATCACTGACTGAACACAAACCTATGAATTAGGTTACAGTATATGATATTTAACACAAACCAATGACATTGGTTACAACATCACAATCGGTTACAAATGAGTTTTAAATTATTACTGAACATAAACCAATGTCCACACACACACACAGACACAGACACACACACACACACACACACTTGGTGCTAACAGAGCTAGCACTAGTGCTAACTCTGTTATCCGGGACAGGAGAGTTTAGAAACCACGCCTACTTTCGCATCGAGCCCCGCGGCAAGCACAGCGTGTTCTCGCTGTTTTTTGAGAGGAAGCGCAAACCAGCAGGTGCCGTGTTCGGTCTGAAAGCCCCCGAGGCTAATGAGTGAATCTACCGGCGTATAGTGTCTCAAGTGACTCGCAGATCCGGATCACTTTACTGAGTGACTCAGAGGGAGCCGAATCCGAAAAAGGATCCGAGTATCCCAGCTCTACTAGCTTGCTGCAGTTCTACAAAGTGTAACGTCACATGTCTATATGCGTTAATTGCGTTAAAAATATTATCATTTCTGTGATTAATTAATCTAATTAACGCATTAAATTCCCAGCCCTAGAAAAAACGCACAATAAAACGCACTAATTAAGAACCGGGCAATTCCACAATTTACTGTACTGCGTTTCCTGCATGCTTTCAAACTCTCAAGCTAGGCTGCTACAAACTACACTCTCTCTTATTCTGCTACGAACACACACACACACACACACACACACACACACACACACATGTACCTTGACTTATGAGTTTTTCGAGTTTTCGTCTCTCTGCCATTTTTTTGTTTTGAGTTGAGATCTAAAATTCGGGTTAAGAGCTTTTGTGCTTGATAATCTGCAGAAGACGCCGATTTGCTGCAGCAGACCCAGGCACTTCGGCGAACGAAGCTTCGGGCCGGCCGGTTAAAGCCAGTCAGGGTTCGAGAATTTTAAAAAGAGGACCAGCAAATGCTGCATATTATACTTAATAAAACTATACTTAATAAATATTAATTGTATAAAAGGACATTTTTCTAATTTATATTTTTTTCCGGAGGTCCGGAACAGATTAATGGCATTTCAGTTCATTTCAATTGGGAAAATTGATTTGACACACACGTTAATATGGAAAATGGACAGGACCTTCTCATGCAGGGAGATCACCACACTCTGCTGGACACTGTCCCTCCAGGACTGTAGTGGAGCACTCCTGGGTTGTCTCAATAATAGCTGGGATTACACTCAATACACGCAACACAGGCCACCCAGGAGCTCATGAAACACCACAACGTTGGTGAAACCACAGCAGCTCCAACAGCGCCGCGGGAGTGGAGGGCTGGGCCTTCAGGAGACACATCCGTCAGTAGAGGGCATTACACCAGGCAAATAGTCAATTCTTGTAAGACGCATAAATACCAGGTAATCGAACGGTAATACATTAGAGCAACTCAGGATTAATTGAATTGCATGTCACACCATGAAGAATTGAGTAAAAAAGGAGAAAAAATAATGAATTAATGACCATGTTCAGTCACATGATGCTAGAAGTAGTTCAGTTCAAGTTTATCTTTAACAGAATTTATTTTTTTAGGATTTAAAAAACACTGTTCATTCCTGAAACAAGTTATTATGCCATTATGAAAGTGTCTCTCTAACGCAAAAGCTGGCACGGCATTATGGAGAGCAGAGGACAAGAGGAGCCTTAGGTCAACTGGCCCTCAAAGATCCAGAATTAATCGTAAGAAAACATTGCTCTGAAAGATCAGCCGGTGCCTTCAGCTGTGCAATTACCTTTGTGGGTGTGGGCTCTGGGTGGAAAGGAGGGGGGGTTCATTTTATTATTGAGGGCAGCATGGCACAACAGCTGAGGACACTGCTAGCCAGCTAGGACCAGCAGTTCTTCTCAACGACGGGACTTCCTAATTAAGCAGATATTTCTGAGGCCATGCCTCGGGAAGCCAGTGCTTCGGAAATTAACGAAAGCTCAAAAAGTCGGAGGTACGCCTAAGTACGGCCCAGACGGCGGGTCCAAGTTTCGAACATTCGAATTAACAGGTCAGATCTGTGTCGCTCTCTAGGCCAAACGCCCAGCCCTTCACGACTGCCAATTCCTCGTCCTTCACGCCCAACTGTGCAGGTTACTAAGTATAGAGGTTACTGGAGGGAAGATCTACTGTACCATATGCAGCACAGTGCTATTTAAAAGAGGACTTTTGAGGGTGTGTATGTGTGTGGGGGGGGGGTGTCTAAAGACGCAATAATGGGGGGGTGGGGGGGTGTGTGTTGAAAATAACAGGGAGGGGGGAAATGAGTGAGGGAAACAGAAGTGGGACCATGAGAGACCACTTTATTTGGCGGTACTAAAAATAGAGCGGCGAATGGCAGCCAGGCAAGCGGGTCCTGTGCTAGGATAGCTGCTTGCCTTGCAGGATGCACAATCGATAGGTGGAACGTTGGATGGGAGGCTTCCCGGAGCTTGTGTGTGTGCATCTGTGTGTCTGTGAAAGGGGGGGGGGGGGTTACTGCCTTGGAGGGTTATTTTTTGCACTGGTTGACTAAATATGGTCACAGGGAGGTGAGCGAGACACGGAGAGAGGAGCCGAGTGACTGATGCGAGCGTTTTTCGAATGCTTCACTGGCCGTAAAGTGCTAACAGCTTAGCCTTCTCTACCCTGCAAAAGGGGATACTGTAGTCCCCTGTCTACCCCCCTCCCCTCCCCAGCCGTCCACAACTGGCGCCTGATCTTTGACCTTAGCTCTGCAGGAGACAGACGCGAGGACAGGCCGCAGTTTTCTGTTTACTTCTGATTCGAGGCAGCAAAAGTCAGAGGGAAGGGGGTCATAATAAAGATGCGCATGCCACATAGAGGGTGCTGCACCTCGAATACTAAGCAGAGTGCGGATCGTGCAGGAGAACTTAAAAAGACAGACCCTCGTTATGAAGGGAGCTGCTCTTCACCTTTCCCTAGTTTCCCCTGCCCTCTGAATTTGCTGACAGCAAAAAAAAGGCAAATGAGAGCGCGATTGAGCTAAGCAAAGGGGTGAGGGGAATCGGGAAGATGCAATCCTCAAGCTTCTCCAGTGGTCCTGAACCTCGTCGCAGACTGAGCATGCGGCGAAGAAAAGTGCTGCAGTTTAATCTGCTTGGTTTTGGAGAAGCAGCGGCAGCTCCTCTTGTCAGCATGATGCCTGTCCTCCCCTAGTAAAGGTAAGGGTGCCCCCCCCAACCTCTCTCTCTCTCTCTAGCTCAACTGCTCCCCTCCCCTCCTCCCTTTAGCAGACTTACATGCTGCCTCTCCCTCTTTCGCTACCCCCCTCAACCCCACCCCCCGGTTAGAGCAGCTGATTCAGCGAGTCGGCATGCGATGGCTGCAGCAGCTGGAGAACTCCGGAGGTCGTTATGGCTCTTCGCACCCGCAAGAAAACACGTAGGATAAGAAAAGGGAGGAGCACAGAGTGGAAGGAAACTGCGCCGACAGGTAATATGCGGTCCCTCGTGTGCGGCCAAGACCTCGGCCCAGAACAAGCTGGACAGTCCGCATTGACGTCTTCTGCCTTTCTCTCTCTCTCTCCTCTCAGGACAAAACCGCATGGCTCGTCAGGCTGGGTACTGCGTGTGTGTGACCGGCAAAAGCGTGTGTGTGTGTGTGTTTGGGGGGTGGGGGGGGTGGGGGGGTTACAGTTCTGCAGCGGGAAGAAAAAGAAGTACTTCTCTGACAGCGCCTCTGGAAGCGTGAAGGGGCTCCCCTCCCAACTCGTAGGAACAGGGATAATGTGGAAGCAGCTGATGCCGGGTCCGGGGGGGAAGTTGCTACCGTCCACATGGATCTGCTTGCTTGTTCACTCACTCTTTCTTCCTCCATACTCCTCCTCCTCCTCGCCTCCCTCCCACCCCACACAATTCCAGTGCTGTCCAGCCAGCAGGCTGCTGCAGCATTGCACTCTCTGGCTCATTAGCCCCTCATGGCTGCAGCACCGCTGCTATATAATGACAGACTTGTTAACTTATACCCAGCACTCTTCTGGATGTTATTTTTTCCCCCCCTGCTACTTCTCCAAAAAACAAACAAAAATGGCTTGGACACTTCCACTTTCAGGTTCTTCCAAATGGAATACAGTTCCACGCCATTTTTTGGCAGTTTGTTCTTTTTTGTGACCACTAATTGTTGGAACCCCTTTTTTGTGGAGTTTTGGACTGTTTCTGGACACGGTAGGGAGGAATAGGTGTATTTACGTACAAACAGATCTGATGGACGCAGTGTTGATATGGGAGTTTTAGGCAAGGTTAGACAAGGATGGGATTGACAGAAAACAGCTGTGGCGCCGTATTAATTCTCTAACCCGGGTAGGTGCGGGGAGGGCGAGGTGGGCTGGCAGGGTGGCTTCTGGGTATGTGTGTCAGTCGCTGAACCCATGACACTCAGGATAATAACCCACTTTCACGTGTGCATGCATGCTCTCTAATCGCCACGCGGGGAAACAGTGCTGCAGTGCCACCACCCCTGCTGCAAACACACCTCTCTTCTCCTCCTGTGTGTCAAAGGCATGTGGCCTCAAACCAAAAGAAAATCCTCCACGGGTTCCAGGCTCTGCTCTCCAGACCTCTCGGACCTACGTGACATTTCCTAAACAGGACGTCATACTCTCACTCGACTCCCCTCCCAATTCCGACCCTTTCTGACACTGTGGCGTCACCGGGCGTCCCACCATTAACCGCTCGCTTCAGTCATTCCATGCCTGCGTATCGCTGTGAAGTACTGAAACTCATCCAGGATTTCCACCACTGCCCAGAATAGCACGTCTAAGTGCCCTTGTGTTATTTTTCCACTCCTGCCCTTTTCTATTGGGCCTGCTGTCTGATAGGCTTCGGTTTGGGGAGGGGGTGTTCGGTTTAGGGGCGGCGTTGACTTGTGGAATGTGTGGAGCTGGAGCAAAGATTCATTAGAGAGCTACTGAACATTTTACGCCACCACGCAAACCCTTATGGATAAGTAGTGTCTAGCCTCAGCTGCTCTACAGTAAACATGGCCAGGTGAAAAAGCTAAGACGAGAAGTTATAATTAGTAACCTGCACTACTTAAAAAAAAAAAAGAAAAGAAAAGAAAGGAGGAGCTTAAAAAAAAAGAAAAAAATCAGCACAACCAGTTCAAGCCACAAGTGCTGAGTGGGCATTAGCCTTTGCATGTGACCTCTGGCCTGGTCTCTGTGCCTAAAGCTCAAATCCCACTCACAATAGCTTCCTGTTCCACTTGGATCAACCTCGTTTTCGAACATCAGCAGCTGGTCTGAAATACTACTGGGAGACGTGGTCAAACGGGCAACTGTGGCGAGGCGAAAAGAACAGCAGAGTAAACGAGTGTGAGTAAAGTGAGGGAAGCAGCTAAAAACGTGTGCCCTGTATGGGAGGCTTATTAACTTTGTGCCTTTATTGCCAGGATGGTACAGTAAACTTCCAAGGATCTTAAGGAGTACTCTAAATGACAAGGATCTTCTACCCTGCTCTCAACCTTTTGTTTTACTTTTTGCACCCCCAACCCAGGACGAAAAGACAGTGGTAATCTTTTTTTTTATTATTTGCAGCAGGAGTCCTGGGCGTTGTTCTTTTCTCATATTCCCTTCTGGATTCTCCCAGCTCTCTAGAGGACGGCCAGGGTCACGTCAGAACGTGTGCTGGGGAGAACAGCAAGTTCTGCAGGGTCTGGGGTGAGATCGAGCCATTTCTACAGCGCCACTGACAGTCACCTTACATTATAGTATGTACTGGCATACCCCTGCATTCTGTAATGTGGTGTTTGGGGGGGCTAAGGTGCCGGGTAATCACAGAAAAGGCTGGTTTTATAAAACAAACTGATCTGCAAAGCACACGTTTACAGAACAAGGACGCCGAGCCTTACTCAGAGTTACCTACTTGGTGTACATACTTCTTTATGTGCCCATATGAACATATGACAGCTATGGAATGTAAAGAAGTATGTATTCTTGGTCAGGTGTTGATCCTCAAACTAGGGTTTATTACTCCAGGGTTTGTAATGAGGCTGCGGTGCCGAGACGAGGGTGCAGAGGTTTACTGCAGCGCACATTCTGGAGGAAGTTACAGCTCCCTGGTCACCGGGACGCAGACACGCTCCTCCCTAATAAAGCAATTGGCATGCTAAACAGCCCATGTCAGCAGGTAGCCAACAGAGTTCACCTGTCTAAAGGGCAGTTAATGTGAGATTTTTTGTGGAGCCTGAAAAGCCTGACATTTGTGAAGCGAATTTAAAGTCAGGAAAAAACGATCGACAAGGCATGAAAAAAGCAAAAGTAATTGCAACGGGGCTCTTTTCATTATTGGCGAGTTCACTGCCTATCGGGCCTTGAATGGCGGCCAGTCGGAACTTAGCCCATACTTTTGTGGGGGTAGTGGCATGTCGGGCCAGTGCCGAAAGATTAATACCATAATCTTTTCCAAAGGTCTCTCCGTTTGCCTCAAAAAAGCAACGAGAAGGTAAGATGGGGACAACTTATTCATCCCTCAAATGTTTTTTTGGAAAAAAAAAACCCAAAAAAACTGGGAGTTGCAGAAGAATCCAGAAAAGTGCACGTGTCTACTAACCTAGGCTTCCCTACAATGCAGAACAACACTATGGCTGCACACTCCACCCATGGCCAGCAACCCCCCCACCATCACTGCATACTCCAGCCCCCCATCCCTGATTCCTGTTCCCATTGTTCGTGTTTGCAAGGCTTGCCAAATGCTTTGGTGGGCTACAGAAGAGTCAGATTAGGGCATGGAAAAGTGACAATGCAGGATCAGAGGAAGGTCCGCCCATCAGCTGATTTCAATTGTTGCCCCCTCTACAAAAAGAGGGGTGTTTGGTGGGGGTGGGGTCTGCAGGAGAGGGGTTCTCTATTCTCCCAAACAGGCAGTCAAGACCTCAAACAGTGCCCTCTGGTTTTTCTACGGGCTGAAAGAACTGTAAATAGAACATAACACGTGACGAGGGTTTCGTTGTTGACAGAAGGCCGCTGATCCTCACAGGGAGTAAAATGTTCAGGTGCAGACACTGAAGGCAGCGCCTGATCTCAATTTCGCACTTTGGAGAGCCTAACCTACTTCTGCTCTAAACTTTACATTGTGGTGTTCCACATTGTTTCCTTTGTCGAGGTCATGCTTGATTTATGAGGATAAATATGGCGAAAGCGCTGCCGTTGCTTCTCGCAGAACCCAAAATCTAGGTTGTTAAGAGTTTCGCCCGACGCGTAAAGGCAGGGAACGTATAAAGGACGAGATTGAGAGCTAGATTGGGCCTGGGAGAGAACGTGGCCCATTTCTCTGAATTGTCAGACGCTCCTGTCTCTCCTATGTGGTCTCGCTGCTCTTTCCAATTTTGTGCAGCGCTTGCTGTATGGGGTCACACTCTTGTCAGTCGGCTCCTTTCTCTCGCCCTCGGACTTGGCCTGACTGACACCCACAGCAGATGCTGACATTATAAAACGTTCAGCTGCCGTCTCTGGCTTTTGCCCACTTATGGCCAAGCAGGTTTGAGGGGTCGAGATTTGCCTTAGATGTTTGAGTGTCTGTCTGAGGAAGGGAGGGTGATCAGAGGTGTAAATAGCACTTTACTGACCTGTGCTTAAATGATTGCCATATTGAGAAGCTGTGACCCCACTCCCCCCCGCCCCCCAACACGCTTACATACAAGTTAACCGTTTGCTGGTCTGTCTCCCTTATTGAGTGGCAATGAAATATTCCATGCTTTGCTGTAACAGAGAGAGCTGTGCTTGCAGGAAGTACAAATGCTTGTTATTTTAACTTCACGATCCTCAACGCTCTCCATTATTGAATTAAGCTGGAAAATTATGGAGGCTTCCTCCGTGTACCCTGGGATGACAATGTTGGTAAAAGTTATGAGTGTGACGACTGCTGCTGAGTGTCCCTTTAGCCTGAGCGGTGCTGTGCCCACACTAGCCCCCATCCATCAGCGCCTGTAATTGCTACATGACTCCTGGACATGCGACTCAAGTGTACCGCGACAGATTATTATCCTTTTTGTCCAGCTGCGATTTTTCGTACTTTGTGAAGAGCGTCTGAGGGAGGGCGAGGGTAGGATCACTCGCTGGAGGGGGCCCGAGGGTGCTGGAGATACAGCGGGCTGAGAGCGAAACAGCCAGTGTGTCCGGCAAAAGGGGGTTCCTTCCCAAATTTCCATAACAAGCCTCACTGAATAACGATGAAATTAAACATTTCCACAGGAGCTCGCACCCCGTTTTACCCAGCAGGACCGAGCCCTCCTAGGTGATGCACCGCAAGCTCTCTAATCTATCTTCGGTAACAAAACCCCAATGCTTTGCTAAAGCTGGTAAAATGGAACCAAATCACCTCTTCAATGGATTTGGTCCCCTTCAACCAGCTGTAGCTATGCTTTGATGACAACAGGACCTTTCTGGATGGCTCCCATTGTTACTTCTCTGATCCGATTGCAATTTCTCTCTAGTGGTGACCCGTGAGTGCAGAAAAACGACAAATCGGCAGCATTACGGGCCCCTTAAGTAACTGTCATTGACTTTGCAACAGCATGAAAGACAGAAAATAAAAAACTTCACTCAAGCCAAAAACCTCTACTCAATTTATTATTATTATTATTATTTAAACTAAGACTTGCTCTCTGACCTGCCATCATGCACAGGATGGGGGTGGGGGGGGGTGTATTTGTGCAGGGCGGGACACCTCATGCTGAATGTAAAATGCTGAGATGCAGTGTGGCGCAGAGGTGGGCTAGACCATGGGGCTGAAAAGCACACATGTGAACAACTGAGGGGGGAAGAGGGGGTTGAGAGAGAGAGAGAGAGAGAGAGAGAGAGTGTTACAGCATGAGCTCACTGCGACACGCCCGGGCTTGGTAGCCTCTCTGCCTCTCAATAATCCTCCTGCTCACAAACAGTGGGTGAGGAGTGGAGATGAAAGCCAGATGCTATAGAGTGTGTGTGTGTGTGTGTGTGTGTGTGCCTATAGAGAGCGAAAGAGAGAGAGAGAGAGAGAGAGGGGACAAATCACAGGCAGCCGATTGGGGTCCCTTCGCTACTGCACCAGCGGCCTGCAGTGCTTCCCCTCTCCCACACACTGCATCATAATTCTGTGCCCAATTATTCGAAATTTGTCACCATGTCACGCTGACCCTGCATCCGTGGCCCAACGCCAATTACACATGAATATAAACCATCCCTGCGGCACGTGACCTTCAAAGGAACTCACCCCCGTTATGATCCAGAACCTTAATGGATTTACACTGGAGTCATGCCTTGTATGAGCAAGTGTCGGGGGAGGAATAAGACCCTGGCAAGCTTTCCTGTGTTTGAGGCTAAAGAGGCCCGGCGAATAATCAGCTTTTGTTTCACGCACCCCGGCCTGTTTACCACGAACGGCGCCCTAGCGAAGCTCGCGGGCAAACAGGGCCGACCAAAATCAGGCTGTTCAGTTCTGCCACTCAAGCTGGTGAGGTTGCGTAAAGTCCTTAGAACAAACTGTGAACAGTAGTGTATCTGTGGATGGAACCAATTAAAAAAAAATAAACACAGGGTGGATCATTTGCAGGAGAATAAAAACAAAAAAAAAGAAGAAAAAAAAGCGCACACTCGTTATAAAGCGTCCGCCACTGCAGGGCCTGTTAGAAGCGCTGCTGTAAGTCATGGGCTATTAATCGTATTGTTTACAGTCCTGGAGCAGCGCTGGCTTCCAGCAGCCGAACGGAGAGGAACCAGGAGGCTGTAATAAACACACACACACACACACACACTAATCAAAAGCACTCTGGAGATCTCCACTACACGGATTAAACAACGCAGAGGGACCAGCGAAGCCGCGTTCAAAAGCATGGGCGTCTCAGTTTATATACGAACGCACCTGAAAAGAAAAATAAAGTCTACGCATACCATAAGAGGGGATGCGAGCTGACGTTTGGTGCTCAACAGTTTCTGGCACCTCGTCCAGCCTCATGTGATTTGTCTCTCTGTTTGGGATTCCTCTGTGGTGTTCCAAGCTTCTCCGAGTATCCACCGGCCCACCAGCACTGAGAGCTCTCAGGTCACCAGAAAGGCTCGGCTGCTTCTAAAAGACGTGGATCACGTCAGACCAAGTCTTCCCACTTCGATGCAGCATTTAAACACTACAGCAGTTTGGCTCCAGCATTCATACAAAGTTATAAGGTGTTTTCTGAAAGATGCAGGTCCTGTCTGTCATTTTCACATCCATCACAAGGAATGGTAACAAAAGTCCGTTGCTTCTAAGGAATAAACAAGTTTCTGATCATGAAGCGATGGCGGTTTTTGGTACACAAACGGACAAATAAGTGGATCTGATCAACTTAATAAAAAAATCATCAAAAATTACAAACATACACGTAAATATACATAAATGTGTATGCATGTATAAAACACACCGCACTGTAATCAGTCCCTGCAACCCACAAAAGGTAGAAAAGACATCATGATGTGAATCCCACCCTAAAGCTTTACAGAGGAAAAGCAAAGCTATGCGAGAGAAACAGAACTAAACATTCTTTGCGAGTGGACATCAAGCACAACGTCTAATTAGTCCCGTTTACAGGATGAACAGCGTATTTGATAAATTCCGCTGGATTCCAGCCAGCCAAGACGGTTTTCTGTCCACGACTGGGAGCAAATGCAGGACGCAGGCGCCACTTAAAGAGACGGTTTATATTAAAAAGGGGCCGGGTTTTAACTGCAGGGCCGGCGCAGGCCGCAGGGCTGCTCACTGAAGATTGCAGCAGTGGGAACTCGAGCGAGAAATAAGAGTAAATGGTGAGCTGGAGCAGGGCTATATATCTCCAGGACTTTCTGATGATGATGGGATGGGGCTTAACTCTAAAGCAAGTCTCCACTGTACAAGCGTGCCATAAATATGGACATGGGCACTTTTTCATCCGCAAAGTCAATAAAGAGGATGCCCGCGCTGCTGTCGAGAGACCGAAGGAGAGATTGATTAAAAAAAGAAAAAAAAAGAAAAAGGGAACGGTGCAGGAATGTGTGTCAGGGAGTGCAACGGTGTCCCAAAACCAGCTCAAACAGCGCAGAATCCTCCATGGCCGTTCCGCTCAGCATTCAAATCAAAATGCAAAGGCCTTACAGACCGAATGGCATTTAACAGAACTGGAATATGGAGAATGAGTAGTTCAACACTTCTCCAAATCAGCCTTAAACTTTTACACAAGGATCCCACACCTTCAAACACCAAACTCAAGGACTTCAAGAACATTCCAGCCCAATTCCCACCTAAAATGGCACAGATTCAGACCCGGATCAAGGTTAATCATGGTTCTATCACACTCATCGTTAGTGTTCTTGCCTTCACTCTACTTCAGTCACCTTCCTTCCCACAACCACATGTCGCCAGACAGGGGGCGCTATGACCCACAGATAGCAGGGACACACTCATGCAGACACATTAGGTAAAATCTTATTGCACAACACAATATCAAGCATTTTGTCTGTTCATGTATATTTAATAAAAACTTACAAGGTCTTGATTTTGAGGACCCTTGAAAACAGAGTTTAAAATCAAGAAACATTTTAAGTTATTTCATTAATGCAGTTGCACATATACCCAGCAGAGGGCAGTTGCACAAATACCCAGCAGAGGGCATTTGCACCGCATGTTACTGTAGAAGCCGTGATTGTAGATTCCAGTTTATGACGAATGTATTTGGTTGCTTCTACATTAAATTAAAGTAATCCAACTTATTTATTATTTGCAATGATCACTTCAAGTGTGATTTCTCCTCATTTCTGCTCTATTAGCTTACAAAGCGATGCAGTCTGTTGTTTCTGAAGCAAAAGCAAAGACGCCCAAACCCAAAAAAATTGCGCTGAGCTAGACACGCTTATCAACACAACAATCAAATATAACAGTATTCAAACTATTCAAAGTGAAAGTGACTGTCATCTGTGAAAACACCACAGCACACAGTGTGAACAGCACAAATTCTTCCTCAGCATTTAACACATTCACCAAGTGAAGCAGCGGGCAGCCAGGGACACAGCGCCCGGGGAGTAGTGTGTGGGGACGGTACCTTGGTCAAGTGAACATCAGGGGTGCTTAGCAGTCTTGGGAATCTAACTCACAACTTCCTGACCTAACAACTGGTATAACAGCTATCCCTAAATTCAACCGGTCTAGCATTCCAAAGCCCGAACAAACCAAGGAATAGATATAAAGGCAACCGTACCTGGGGTTCCCGCGGAGTGCGGCATGGTGTAGAGCGTTGAAGCCGTTGTTGTTGGTGATGGTGACATCAGCGCCAGCCTCCAGCAGCACCGACAACATGTCATCCCTCTTCTTGCTGATGGCATCATGCAGAGGTGTGTCTCCTTCAGAGTCCTGCAGGGGGCAGCACAGAGTCCCACCGTCATTTATAACTCCAGCACTAAGGCTCCAATAAAATAAACGATCTTCTCCAAGCTGATCTAACAAACAGTGAGGGCTGGTGAGAGCAGCTAAAGACGTTCTGGAGATTTACAACATCTACTGTAGCTAAATAACTCAATATACTTACATACTAAACTGTATACTTGTATATTACATATGCTAGAAAATCAGAACCCCAATAAATCTTAAAGTCCAGGCTTTTTACAGAGTACAGCCAATTCTGCAGCTGGCTGAGGGACGTCAAATTTATCGTCAAAAAGTATTTTAAATGGTGTTGAATAAAGGGGTAAATGTCCAAAGCACCAGAGCTGCCTAGTTTTTGACACACCCGGCCAAATAAACAACCATTAAAAGGCAGGGAGAGGGAGAAATTGTGCCCTGGAGAAGAGACAGTTTTGATGGAAGGCAAAGCAGGGGCTTAGAGCAGCCTAAAAATATTCAAACGAAATCAAAGCAGACTGCAGCGCAGGAGAGAGCAGGAAGAACATAAGTGTGTCTGTGATTCTCAGAAGTCTGCACTTACCGTCGCTTCTAATAAGATAATCTCAAAAGCCAACAAATCATCTGTGTGTGCGCGTAAACGAATGCATACATATACATACAGACGCATTTACATATATGTATGTGTGTGTGTGTGTATGTATATGTATGTACACATCCGTATGTATATACAGATGTGTACATTAGGGCTGGGAAAGTTAATGCGTTATTATCGCGTTAATGCATTATTTAGTTAACGCCGACAACTATTTTATCGTGCGTTAACGCAGGTTTTTAAAATCCTTTTATTTTGAAAGTCAGTGCTTTCACCGCAGTAACGCGTGCAGCGCCGGACTGGAACTCTCTTTACCAGGTTGGGTTGTCGCATCTCAGATGCATCTTGGGCCTTTTTGCAGAACGCACAGATCGCCAGTCCGCCCCTGAACACCAGCGCTTAGCTATTTAATATGGACAAAAGTAATGGGACATCGGACCCCCGCACAAACCAGCCGACACGTACAACGCTCCCATTACTTTTGTCCATATAAGCGATTAAATATTTTAATCTACTGACAGCACTAGTGTACACACATAATGCACATACATTGTGTGTGTGAGACAGAGAGACTGGGAACTGTTAATTGTTACTGAGTGGGTAACAATTAAAGCCTTTAAACAGGGATGGTTAATTAATTTAAACTGTGTTTACACTGCTTAAAACATGTTTTCATTAAAGAATGAATGATTTCTAAACATTTCTACAGCTGTGGGACTCTTAATGATCATTATCCAATATCAGCCACATCATACGGCTAAAAGACTGGAGAATCAATCGCAGGTGCCTAGAAAGCAGCACGGCAGGTTCTCTTACCGTTTCCACCGTTCACAGTAACTCAGCAGGTCCCAGTCCAGCCTCAAAGCTACACTCATTTCTGTGCTTCCCCCAAAATGTGAAATACCCAATTTGTTAATAAACAAGCGCTGCAGAGTCTAAGCCTGAACTTAAATGGAGCAAAATACGTCTTGCATAAAAATGTGCCCACACTGTTTGTTTTTATCATAGGCTTCATTGTAGATTAACACTGAAACATCACCTATTGCTCTGATGACAGCTTTGCACACTCTTTTCACTACTTGATTTATAGTATCATTAATAGTGACCCTGTTCAGTATCATTAAGCGTTTTACAAAAAAAACAAAGGAAATCCATTCATGGGAAGGTGTGTCCAAACTATTGACTTGTACTGTATATTCACTGCTGTCGGGACCCCAGTCACATCGACAAACAGAAGTTTGATGGTCGAGATTAAAATGTAAACAGCGGATACTGGTTACGTGATACCACTGTTTCCGCTGCAGTGTATGTCCAGTACCTGAAGGCTGGGGTGGCAGCCGAAGTCGAGAAGGGTCTTCACCACCTGCAGGTGACCCTTGTTGACGGCGATGTGCAGCGGCGTCTGCCGGCGCTTGTTTCTGGCATTCAGGTCGGCGCCGCCACGGTGCAGGACCTCGATGACCGAGCCCTCGTCCCCAAACGCAGCATGGTGCACTGCCCGGTCGCCGTCCTTATCCTTCACAAACAACACGACAGTCAGAACCAAGGCAAAACACACACCAGGCTACTGAGAGTCCAAAACCAAAGGATCCCTGGGCATCTGCAGTCAGACAGGAGGGTCAAAACTTACTGAATCTTATAGAAACGTTTTGTGTATTAAAAAACAAAGCTTTTTTGTAGTGAAGCTGGGAAATATGACCATTACATCACTGTTTATCTTCATCAGCTTGTGGAACATCGACAAACTGCAAGTTACAGAAGAGACCAAGCATGCGACTGAAAGATTCAATTTTAATGTGTTGTATTATTATTTTTAAGTATTTAATGCTCAACACTTTGGGATGTTCAATGTCAAATAAAGCTCAGTTTTTATTTATACAGAAGCAGATATAAAGAGGGCGAGAGAACCTTCTATAGTATTGTTTAAATATGGCACTGCAGCTTTTTATATAGCAATATAGCAAATTTAGACAGAGACAGAGAGAGAGAGAGAGAGAGAGAGAGAGAGAGAGAGAGAGACAGAGAGACAGAGAGAAAGAGAGTGACAGAGAGAGAACTATTGTTTAAATGTGGCACTCTGGAGGTTAATTGTGCATCATGAATGTTTCTTAAAGCATCATGATATTGTATCTTTGCCCTGTAGCCCAGACTTTTGCTCGGTACGTTATGTTCCGTCGGGTCTGTTCTCCGCGCTACTTTCCACCATATTCAAACAGTAAACGAGCAATTTCAGCACTTTTCCTGCAGAGCGATTCCATACAGGCTTAAACACTTTTCTGATGTGATATTCAGGGGCTCCTTGCTCCCATCATTGACCGACGCCCCTCATTACATCTGACCCGACACAAAGCGAAGTGCCAAACATTTGCAAGAAAGGCTGCAATCAAAGCTCGCGGTGGGAACGGGCTGCTCCCGGAAATACCACCAGATGCCAGAAAATAAATATTCGTCCCTTGATTGCGAATGGAGAACCAGTCGCAGGTTTGGAATAACAATGCCTGCCTTCCCAGTGTACAGTCCTGCCCCCCCATCCCATTAAGTAAACGGAGGATGCTTCAGCTGCATGCAAACTTCTCCTGCTCTTAATATGGGCACTGGAGGATCGCTCACATGACACTGCGCCTCTTTTTCTCAACACAGACCCCGGAGACTGCAGCCTTAACCCTCCGGCCCTGCTGTGTGACATTTTTGTGCACTTACTCCATAATATCGATAACATATTCCATATCAATAACATACTCCATATATCAATAATATCCCCCAAATTATCAACAATATCCCCCAAATTATCAACAATATCCTCCAAATTATCAACAAAACCCTCCAAATTATCAATAATACCCTCCATAATAGCAATAATATACTCCATAATAGCAATAATATACTCCATAATAGCAATAATATACTCCATAATAGCAATAATATACTCCATATATCCAATTGTAACACTCGACTTCCTCGTGGCCACCCATGAAAACTACATTTTTTAATTCCTTGTTATATACACTGTTAAATTATACAGTTTAAGTTAAAATACTTTCATTCTAAACCCAACGCTTGAGAAATGTAGATTTTAGTGCTTTCTACCAGATTATGTCATTTATCCATTTTTGGCCGAGCGAGTTATTTTATATAATAGTTTTAGTTCCCAATGGGGAAGTCTGATGTCTCACTGCCCTTCAATGGATCAAATGAATTCTGACACAGGTGTGACCTTAAGGAGGTCAGATAATGGTTTTGTGTTTGTGCATGAAAATAAAATTCAGTGTTGTTGTTAATCAGTTACATATTTCAGACTTGTTAAATTTTGGCCCCCAGTAGCATTGGGAATAAAGAAAATGGCCGTTTTTGAGGTTGTTTATTAACAAGTGCTTTGTGGGTTAATACCCTTTAGGTTAATACCCTGTTTTGATATTATTAGTGAGATTTTGGGGTTTAGGACCCCAATATTATAAAGTATTTCCTCTGTACTGATATTAATAGTGTGAGTGGTTACAGTGGAGAGAGACAGAGAAACAGAGAGAGACCGAGAGACAGAGAGACATTAGAGAGAGAGAGAAAGAGAGAGACAAAGAGAGGGCCCCAATATTATAAAGAATTTACTCTGAACTGATATTAATAGTGTGAGTGATTACAGTGGTTTCCATGAATGACTGCAAACGCGAGGGCAGCATTACAGCTAAAATCTAAACACACTTTCATTTCAATTTCCAGTTCTGTGTTAAAACCTTTACAGCCTCACTGCTCGTTACCAGATGTGGACACTTAGATGTCTTAGATTTACAAATAAGGACCTTGTCTTGCAGTTTAAACGTGCGTAACTGGTGTAGCTGCTTTGAGTTGGAGTCAGTGAGGCACTGAGCGCGTGTCTGGTGGCGCTCCGTCAAGTTAGGTGGATAGACTGGGCTGAGGACGGGAAGATGGAGCGGCAGGAGCGGCAGGTTACCTCAGCCTCTATGTGAAAGTTCTTAGTTAAAAACTTTGTGTAGTAGAAACAGCAAAAAGTATGTAACAACATACAAAAATTATATATAAATAATTATATAAAATTGCTCACTGGGCCAAAAATGTATAAATGACAATCTGGACAAAAACACTAAAAACTACATTTCTCAAGTTTAGAATGAAAGCATTTTACCCTAAATTGTATGATTTTACAGTGTAAAAAAAAAATTAAAAAAATATATAGTTTTCAATTGGCCAAAAGTGGCCACGAAGAAGCTGATTGGATAATAAAGACGAGGAGGGCCTGAGAGATAACCTGTAAAAACAGTCCAGGAAGTGTTTTATTGTCAGTGATCTGTCTGCCTTTACTGTTACACATCATAACATTCCCATAAAATAAGTCCTATAAAACCGAACTAAATATGCGTTTTCTTACAGCGCCTCTGAAATTACAGTCTGATTAATAGCTCAGGCACAGGAGGCAGAGAGCAACATTTTAGCAACGTGCAGTGCTTTTCTTTAGAGGCACTTATTATGAAAGAGACTGGAGGAAAATGTAGAGGCTGGTAGTAATAACGGCTGGACGATCCTCCTGTAATCACTCCGGGGCAAAACGCTTATAATGTGCCTCGGAGAGAAACTAATACCTCTCTCTGCATCGGGGGCTTTATTTCTCTTAGATGAGTCGTATTTGATTTGGGCAGGACACGATTCGCAGTCTAGGTTAGTCATGCTCTCTTATGATCTAGTTATAAGGGCCAGTTTCTAACAAATTAACAGTAAGAGTTTACAGGTAATACACAAACACTAAAATATTTACTCTGTACTGATATTAATAGTGAGAGTTCTGGGGTTAGGACCCAAATATTATAAAGTATTTACTCTGTACTGATATTAAGAGTGGTGACAGTGGTTTCCATGAATGACTAAACGCGAGGGCGGCATTACAGCTAAAATCTAAACACACTAAACACACAGTGAGGTGTTGAGCGCGTGTCTGGCGGCGCTTCGTCAAGTTATGCGGGTGGATAGACCGGGCTGAGGACAGGAAGATTGAGCAGCGGGTGCGCCAGGTTACCTCAGCCTCCAGGTCCACGCTGTGTTTCAGCAGCAGTTTCAGCACGTCCACGTGGCCGTTCTGGCTGGCCGCCTGCATGGCTGTGTGTCCCGCACACTGACCGTTCACCTGAAACCAGAAGAGAGAGAGGACGTGACTGAGCGGCCCATAGTGTATACTCGGGGTCAGTGTGTGTGTTTCTGTACCATCAAATCAACCTTTTTTTTATTTCCCCAAAATACACAGCAGAACTAGATACTGGCTTTATTACATTTATAATATTTACAAACATAATAAAGGCTTGCTGAGGTTAAGATCAGTGTCTAAACTAGGGCTGCAAAATATATCGCAAATTTACCGTCATTGCGATATCAACATGCGCAATATACATATTGCGAAAGACTGACTGAACTGCAAAAAATGGTGCTTTTCCCAAAACTCTTCACCCAGTGCCACAGAGAAGAGGGCAAAAGAAATCACTGGGCAGTTTTCTTCATCTTCTGTGCTGCTGTTATAGATAATTTTTTTCTGGCTAGTAACTTAATAACTCATTTAAATTAAATAATTTAAATTACTTATAATAAAAATTATTTAATTTTTTCAACAATGTTCAGTGGTTCAAATGTTTTATTGGAGGCATCAAAATGCTCTGTTTAAGTAAATTCTTTAAAAAGCAACATGTTGGAATGGAAATATTGCATTTAATTTTCTTCCTGCATAGACTAGTCAGTGTCTGGAATCTATGTTACCAGCAAATCCAAAGCAGAAAAACATTAACATTTTTACTTACTTGTGATTTTTACTTACATTTTTATGTATCGCATGTGATATCGTCATCGCAACACACAACATTATTGCATATCGCACGTTTTCCTAATATCGTGCAGCCCTAGTCTGAACTACCGTATAATATTAATTTAATTAATGAAGGTACGCAGAAAGGCAATAATACTAATGCATGGTGCTCATACATCAGAGCTTAGCTCTGTGTGTGCGCGCGCATGTATTCTGCATTTTCTGAGGACCAGATTACATCATGACGACGGGAAGGCACTGATCAGTTTGATTTTTCATTTCTATGTACACTGCAGAACCAGATATTCTATTTATTACATTTTTTAACATTTATCAATAGAATAAAGTCTTACTGAGGTTAGGATTAGTGTTACTGCGCTGCAGATTAACACGAATCAACAAAAGTACTTACAAAGATGGTAATACTAATACTGTGTGCTTATGCATCAGAGCTCGCACTCACTACATGTGAATGTGTGTGTGTGCTTGCGTTGCAATGCTCCTCTGTGTGATCTGCAGCACTGCGGTAAGTTAAGGCAGCGTGTGATGGCATGAATATTGATGCCGGAGCTCCTGGAGCGTTCACGGGACACGTCTTGTCCTGCCGGGGCGGATCGCTTGGCCGAACGCCCGCCCCCCCCCCTCCCTCATTTTTTTCTTCGCTTTCCATCACGTATGTGCTTTAAGCGATTACTCCGAATGGGTGTGGGCAGGGATCTGGACCGGGCCGTCCTGCTCTGGCAGCAGCACTGTAGAGACAGCAAACCCGGCCAATCGGCAAAAACCTTTTACTCTAATGAGCCACTGCAGGGACGTGTGACCCACAGAGTGCCTCTTTCCCGAGGGCGCCGCGACCACAGAGAGGCTAAAGGGGATTTCTGACCTGCTCGGGTCAAAAGGGCAGCGGATGTTCGCGAAGACATTTCAGCTTACTACGTTCAATTACTGTCTTAATAGTTTAGGAAAGTCAAGATATCTCAAATTACAAAATAAAGTAAAAAAAAAAAAAAAGGCTCAGTAAATATATGTAGTTCATTATAATGCATATTTATATATATGAACACACACGTATATACATATACACACACACACACACAGTTACAGTCCAAGAGCACCCATGTATAGTGAAAAACCGTGTTATGATTTAGCCTAAAAATGCCAAAATTTTTATAGTGTAAACCATAAATCTGCCCCCAAATCTGCTCCCAGAACACTTTTTCATTTTAAACTCGGATTAATGCACTACCCTTAAAGAAACCCGTATTTGCCTCACCGCACCGAGGTGAATGGTTTTCAGGGAATAACCCCTGATCTACTGGGGCTAAAAATACAAAGAAAAGCTTGTTGGAAAGGTCTCCTGGAGATCTACCGAACTATGCAGTTCGAAGTGTTTGCACCGCGGGGAAATTGCGCTACGAAAAAAGTGCTTCCAGGTCGGCTACAGCCTGTCCCCTTGTATAAAACCTTCAACGAAAAAAATATATTTATTGCCACAAAAAAAGCAAAAAAAGGCGGAAGATATTTGCAGTTTCCGCTGTATTGTGGGGATTTCCGCATAAAACTGATTTTGGTACTCTGCATGTGACTGAATCCATGACTCCTGATCCGCGTAAAACTGGTGGGTTACAGTATTTATAAAATAAAATTAACTTAAAGCTGTATGTAAAGTTGGGAGCACTAAAATCAGACAAAAAACATATATAAAGTATATATGCACAATGTAAAAAAACAAAAAATAAAATACAACCCACAAAATTTTAAAATTATTATTTTAAAATAAAATCACAAACACGGATGGTCTGTAATATGTGCGGTCCATTGCCCCCCGATGGAGTAACCTGGTCATTCAGGTGGTCAGCTGGTTTTACTTTATTGCCATATAACACTGCCGAAGCGAGAGCCGACCAACCGAAGCAACCACAGACCATCATCCTGCCTCCAGAGACTCAGACAGGCCACGGCGGCGAATCACTTCACTCACTTCCCTTCTGACCCTCCATCCACCAGACCACACCCTCCAACCGTCCAGAGTCCAGTCTGCATGTTCTATAACAAACTCAAACCTTCGCCCCCCCCATTAGCCTCAATAAAACTGGTCTTCTTACGGCCACACCTCTTACAGTGCTGGTGGAGAAGCTCCGACTTCCACTATTAGAACTCGCAGCTTTGCTTAGGTTCAATTTTTTTGGTTTCTTTTTTCCTTTAAGTACATCTCAACCACAAAGTTGGCATTCTACCACAATCCTTCCAGTTGTGAATAAAGCACTGGACAGTTTTGAACCCAATTCCAGTTTCAGCATCTCCTTAGTTTCTCTTTAACACTTAATGAAGGCCAGTATTAAGACCCTCCTGATAAACAGTGACATCTTTAACATGACTGAGGGATCCACTTTACCCGCAGAAACAGGGAGATTCCCGTTGCAACGGTTCAAGTTCAGAACTGATGCCAAACATATCAATCCCTGCAGTAATTTTCCAGTCATAAGCAAATTATTATTTAAAACAGTGACTTTTGGCAAAGTGGTGTATTTGTGTTTTTAAAAAAATGTTTTCATTTTGCCCAGTCTGCTGTATTTCAGCATATTACACTAAAGACAATTTAAAAAATACTATACTGTGCACAGTCCTGTGTTCATAATCTGCTTTAAATTTCCTTGTTGGGGTAAAAATCCTATTTCCTGTCAGACTGTCTGATCTTTTTCACACTGAGGAGATTAAATTACAGAAATGTGAACAAATGTTCTTTTTACCATTTAACCCATAAGTGCAATAACCAGACACAGATTATTCTATGTAGCAGACAATTTGTATTGGTAGCAATTTCACAAAAATACACATTTAAATCACAATTAAATAATGTTACTGACAGGCTGCAATGTGTCTAAAGATACAAGGAGCCCAGATAAAGGAGCTCCACCCACTCAGCATTCAGCACCACCAGTATACTGATCACC
>JBBPDE010000040.1:25227007-25240587 GCA_037974605.1 Nannopetersius ansorgii | reverse complement strand
TGTGTGTGTGTGTGTGTGTGTGTGTGTGTGTGTGTGTGTGTGTGTGTGTGTGTGTGTGTGTGTGTGTGTATGTGACTGTGGTAAACAAATGATTGTGATGAGATCCCACCGACTCTGTGACTTCACCTCCCCTGGGAAAACGTAGTGTACTTAGTATACATCACATGTGCCAGGTATACTTTAAGTCTACTACATTTCCCCAAGAAACGCAAGAAACTGACATCTGAGGCTCTAAACATAACTGTTCAGAATGAAAGGACTAACAGATTAAGGTCAGTAGGAAAGGTGCAATGAGCTTTTAAAAAGACACAATTCTGACAACTGGTGCTTTTCTAGGGGCACAACGAATTGTGCTGCACCGCAAACAAATGTTGTTCCATTACAAATAAAGCGACCGTACCTGAGCTGAACCCGAGCTGAACCTGCTATTCCACTACACTTCATTTGCATGATTTGGGGACATGAAGCTCCTCTGAAAACCTTTGGGAAGTGTTGCAGAATATGGAGCTTAACTTTTGGCAGAACCCCTCTGGTTTGAGCTTGGGATGAGTTGGAATCCTGAGGCTCTTCTAAACACCTTTAGGATGAGCTTCATATGAGAATGAATATGAATATTAAACACTTTGATGATGATTCTGAAATGTATTGAAGTGATGTACATTTCAAGAGCACCTGCGTGAAAAAACGCGTTGTTGTGTTTTGGTTAAAAAAATGCCCATTTTTCTAGTGTAAACCCCAAATATGCCCCCAAATCTGCTCCCAAAACACATTCATTTCATTTTAAACTCCGTTAACTACATTCCCCTTAAAGAGAATGTGAGGGTAAACCCGTCTCCATGCTGTACAGTTTACACTGAACTGCTGTCTCCCGCAGTGCTAGAATGTAAATAGCGATGTTACCCCTGTATAGACTGGACTGGAATTCATGCAGCGCCTTTTTTTTTGGTATAAGGTAATAACTTCATTTAATTTACTGTAATAAAAATACAGGGCTTTAAGAAGAACAAAACGAAAAACATGAGAAACACTCGAGGTGCTCCACAGGGGAAATTCTAGACTGCTGCTGCATCAAAGGGCAGCAGCTAATCAGCAGCAAGGAGAAATAAATAACGATCTGGGCCTTGTCCACCACGCCCCCTTGTCCTCGTGCTGATTGTTTATGTTTGGGCAGTGCTTAGCAACCCAGCATGAGGACGAGGGGGCGTGTCGGACACGGCCCCGGGCATCACAAAAGCAAAAAAAAAAAAAATTGCGGTAGATTCCGCATTAGTGTGAGGGATTCAGCCAACAATTTTTCCAGTTATAGTTATAATTATAGTTTGGTCCTCAGCGATGGACTGAAACCGCAACTGCTGATCCACGTTAAAGTGGGGGTTCACTGTATCTCTGATTAACAACTGTGGGATGAGTCTGATATGAATTTGAGTAATGGAGCTCCACTGAACACCTTTAATGTTGTGTGTGTGAACCACAGCTAATCCCCATAACCCAACTTCATTACTCATTACTGAATCCAACCAAACCCTTTCTATAGAACCTTCTTAGAAACGTAGAGGCCGTCCTAGACAAACACCATATTTAATATCCTTGATTTAAGCAGAAGCATTGGATAACTTTTTTTTTCTGCAAACTTTTGGACACCTAGGGCTGGATTAAGTTTAGGCCTGGACTAAGAGAAATTTAGGGGTGTTTATTCCATTAGCTATGAAATTTAGTCCATGGACTTCAGTCCATGTTCAGGAAACCAGCACTGTTCCACTCCCTTTGTTAGCAGAGGGTGTTTGTTCTGTGGGTGTTCTGCCTGATGCATTTATTTTTCAGAAAGGAACTGGAATGGAAATCATTTTCTCACAGAAACTTTCCAAGTATTCCTCATTCCTGCAGCCTTAAGGCTCCTGTCCCTGCCAGAGAAGGCCTGAGATTAAACTCCTCGACTTCTCAGCCCATAACTAAATACTAAACTAAAATCAAAGAAAGTTAAACAGCTTCCCAAAACAAATAAAAGCAGGAGTTTTAATGTTCATCAGAAGTACTACAGCGCTGCCTTGGGTTTGTATTAAATCCCCGGAGGGCTCAGGTCTTCATCGACAGGCAATATTCCGCAGGAAAAAACGCTCGGATTTACTCCTGTTACAGTTCTGCGCTTCTCCAGGCAATCAGTAATTCAATATAAACTCATATACTGCAGTCAGAGCGCTGCTTCATCTGACTTTGATTGGTGTAATAAAATCAGGCATGATGAAGATGATCTCCCAAGCATGAAGTGTGATATTAAACATCAAGTTGTTGGGTTCGCGAGTGCCGTTTCTGCCAGAACAGACTCCAAATGGAGGCCAGTTCTTAGAACTCCACATCCAGATCCACTGGACCATGTGGTCTTAGGCCTTGTTTACACTGTCAGTTAAATGTGACCCAATTCCGATTTTTTGCTCATATGTGACACAGATTGGATCTGTTCTATGACAGTGTAAACAGGACAAAAACGCATGCATTAAGATATTATGAGATCTGATTTATCTGATTTATTTCCACATATGAACGAGGCCTGAAACTGATATGTGCCGATGCAACTGTCATGTAAACAGGCAGATCGGATTTTCCTAGGCATTGCGTTCTGTGTGTCATTAACTGCGACAACATAGTACTTCATCGCGGTTTAATGACGTCATGTAGGAAATACACGTGTAAGTGCGCAAACATCAAACTACAATCACAAGAAATATGCGGACAAACGTTGACACAGCAAATTGAAAGTTGGCTTGCTCATTCTAAAATTTTGGACCCACTGCTCCTCGCTAAAGCCCACCACAATATTCTTCCACCAACCCTGAGATCTCTCACGCACCTAGACCTTCCTCTTAATGGTCGAGGCTTTAATAACTGAAGCAAATGCGCAGGCTGCAATAATCGCCCTTTTCCTTCTCCTCCGCCTCAAAATCATGGTGTTATTTGGCAAATTTTGCATATAGAAGAGCCAGCATTAAGCATATTTCGTGTTCGTCCATCTTGGCTACTCTGTGGTGTAAAAACCCCCCTTTGCTATAGCAAGTGTAAACTAGCGAATCGGATATGGGTCACAATAAAAAAAAAAACATGTAAACAGAAGGTCAAAAAATTCAGATATAGGCAACAAATCAGAATTGAGCATCAAGACCTGCAGTGTAAACGAGGCCTTGGACTAACCCTGTCATGCAGTCGTGCCGCCTGACTACCTTCCACTAAAGCATCCGTCACTCTGGTGTGATCTAAGGTTCAAGACTGATGTAAACTGTAAGCCTTTACATTTTGTGCAACTATTGAACCACCTGACACAAACGCAGCACCAGAGTTTTATTGTCACCTCTACATTCATTCAGCACTACTCACTACGAAACACTATGTACTTAAAATGTGCTTAACCTTGCCTTAATTTACCCCTGAAAATACACCAAACCCCTTCATTTGTGGTCATTAATTTGTGGACCAATCCCTTAATTTGACCTTAAAAGTAGATTTAAGGCATGAGTGTGAAACCCCTTAATTTTAAACATACAGCATTCATTCAGGAGGTTCTGTTATTTAAGGGGCAAATTTGAAAAAAGGAAGGGGGCAGAATTCAGTAGTTTTAATCTGTGCACTTTTCCCCTTAATTTTCCTTAATTTCCTGGAAATTAAGGTCAAAATGAAGGTAATTTTAAGGGGAAAACTAAGGGGTTGTGTGACTATGGCACTTTAACCATGGCAACCGCACTTTGTGCTGTTGTACAAAATAATCATCCGGTCAAAAAATCAAACAAGCGACACCAGCATTAAGGCGAACATTGAGGAGGATACGTTTAGCTGCTTAGCAAACATAAAAATTACAGAGAACTGACAGATGAGATATTAAACATCAAGTTGTTGTGTTCGTGAGCTCCTTTTCCGCCAAAATGTCCTACTGGGGAGCCAGGACAGAATCCCTTATAGCGTCCGTCAGTGTGTTTTGGAGCATTTAACACTGAAGATTGTAACACTTCTAACTACTCAACACTGCAGGTTAATGGAGATTCAGGATTACAGTCAACACACCGTCACCTTTACACTCAAGTTTATATTTATACTTTTCTAATTCTGACAGTCCATCAGGTGTTAAATCACACTAAACTCGGCTGATACACCAACTGATAGCTGGAGCACCGTGCAGGACACTCAAGAGAAAATATTAGAAAAATTCACTAAGCAAAATAATGTTAGAATAATGTTAGAATGTAGCATGAAATGCAAACAACTCATGCAGTAACATGCACACACACACACACACACACACACACACACACACACACATACACACACAGCTACACATTCAGGACCTTAACAGATCTTTCTCCAGAAAGTGGTCAGACTCACCAGAACTTTCCCGTCTCTCCCGGTGGTCTTCGTTGGTTTGGGAAACGGTTCATGTATCTGTACAGCATTTTTAGTCTTCAACTCGCCTCAACTCACAGTTTCCATAGTTACGGGCTGGGAGGAATTGAAGACTGAAAATGACATACAGGAGAGTCTTTGTTCTTCAGCTGGACCTCCTAAAACGTTAGTCACTGCCACACATGAAGCGCACATATCAGTCATCTCGGCTTTTCTTAGATGAGATGGGACGGATTACAGGGTTCTCTTTTCAGGGCTCTGTTTTGGGGAGGGTTTGGATTGCAGTGGGTAAAGCAAAAGATCTCCATCAGGACTTCAGACGAGCCTGAGGAGACGTCCTCATATAGCTGTCAACTTCATTACTGTTAGTCTACAGAGCGCTGTGGAGGAACTCAAGGAACTCAATGACCTTGTCTGTTCAGATCTCTACACCCCCAGAACTCAAGAGTGTATCAGTAAACTCAGATTTCAGTAAATGTAACCAGTGTAAAAGAGTCTAGAACTGTGTTGGTTCTCCTACACTTTCGCTGTTTGCTGCTCTTTCTCTCGGCCGCTCTCTGGAGCCCCTCCCTTTGCGGGTTTTCCCCTCCCACTTGTGGGTTGAGACTATCCTGAAATTTCTCCAGGTTCTTGTTTTTTCTGTTTGTTTCTAAAACCTAAAATTAAAGAATTCATTAATTCTAATGTGAAGACGCTACACCCAGCAGTTCTGAGAGCAGCTTTGAGTTGTTAGGGGCACCAAGTGTTTATGTTAACATCAATATTAGAATAAATGCATTAATAACATTTTCTGGATTCACTGTTTACACACAAAACTAATCTGGACCCTTTTCAATACTTTCTGGTGTGTTTGTGTTTAACTTGTGTTGACTTGTGTTTATGAATATTTATACATTTTTATATTTATACATACAAAGAGAAAGGAGAGTTTAAAAGCATTAATCTGAGCAATGATCAACACACACACACACACACACACACACACACACACACACACACACACACACACACACACACACACACACACACACTCATGAGTCCCCAGTTTACAGTTTTAAAAATACACTCCTGTATTTTACACATGTAATTAAGCCTGGCCTCCTTTTCTCACCTCAGCAGTTCATTCCTAGTCTTAGTAATTAAGGTGCAACCGAGTCCTATAATATCTTTTCTGAGGGCTGACTTCATGAGGAACATTAGCAGTGGCAGTTCATTTGTGTGAAAAAAGGAAATTAAAAGTGCCAGCACATTTGTATATTAATTAATGACTCTAATTTTTCGGAGATGCTCACCCGGCCCGGGGTCTTAACACGACTGATAATGGCGCTACATGTTAGGGGAGATGTTTCTCCATAAAATTCACTGTTATTGTCCCTTATAATCACACTGTATGTGGACAGTCCACTGAAGACGAACATCAGATGCTCAGCGTGTTTTTAACTAACATAAAAAAACTACATATTACATTTAATTCAATTTCATGATGAAAATAAACACTTCCATTAACTATAATGCTGCAACTTAACCTTAATATTAACCCAGAACCTAAATCTAACAAACCAATCTTTAAATAACCTAAAGGGGAACATTTAATTACATTTAAGAAGTACTGAAATAATAATAATAATAATAATAATAATAATAATAATAATAATAATAATAATAATAATAATAATATATCAACAACAATAATATTATTAATAATCATAATTATAAAACAATAATAATCAACAATAATTATCAATAATTGTGATTTTTTATTTTTTCACCTGCATATAGTTTTATATATTTCTTCTTTATTTATTATTCATATTAAATGATTACATTGTTACTGTCCCATATGTGATTTCATATTTGTTTTTACTCATTTAATTATGCATGGAACAAATGTCACTTGAATCTCGAATCATGACTCCTGAGGGTTAAATGAGCTTCCCCAGTTCTTCCAACACTAGATATTCTGCAGAATTTCATTTTTTTAATTTAATGAGCAGCACTTCAGCCCCTCTGGCGGCTCATACATCATCTCCACTGGCACTGCTGGGGGTGTTTGTGCAGTAGGTTACAAATGACGTGTAAACAAATGCGTTTACATGATTCTTCACCCATTGTATTTGATCTCTGCTTGTTCATTTGTCACTCAAACGACAAAAACAACAGCAACTAAATCAAAAAAGTTGCTCAAGAAGCCAAACGCTCACACGCAACTCCGTTAACACAGTTGTGTGCAAAAGTTAAAATGTTAAATTAAAGTTAAAGTTAAAGTTAAATTGAAACTTTAATCGGGGTTCTCCACTGACTGGTACCAGCTCGGTTCGGTTCTTCTCTGTTCAGTTTGGATTCGGACCTACAGTTTTTCATTATAACTGGTTGCTATAGCAACCAAACATTCTGAGCAGCAGCCAGTGCAGAGGCTCTAAGCTGAGGTAAATAACCCGGCATCATTACAATCATCAGCAGTTTTTCATGCTGATTTCAGATATGTTTTCAGTTTTTTTTTTCAGTCACATCAACTTTTTGAATGATGAGTAATATTAGATCTGCAATAGACTTGCATGCATTTTTTATTAAAGCGCAAAACCAATTAAGAACTGTTTCAATAGTTTCAGTGTGAAGTCAGACAGGCCACACTGTGGCATAGATATAATGATCAGTGTCAGTCAGCTCCCACTGTTTCTTCACAAACACTCAGCATATGATTATTATATGATCATTATACCAACTATCATGCAGTATAGAACTAGCTTCATCACAAACACTGTACCTGCAGAAAAAACTAAACACAGATCTGAAATCAGCATGAAAAACACTACTTAACCCACAGAAACTGATCTCTGGTGATTTTGACCTGTTGACCTGTGTAATCACACTTATGGTGCAACACTAGTCACTCAGGAAGGTTTGCATCTAGTTCACACTGTAGTGTTACATGACATTACTGTTGTTTATTTATGATGTAGTTTGTTTTGTTTCTGGAGAAACACACTGTGTATGTGTTCACAGCTGCTGAATTTCATAAAGTAACATCAATACAGCGTTTTTCTCCCACTTTTCTAATCCGCACTGGTTTAGTGAATCACACCATGGGATTTTGTTTCTCTTGCACCTTTACAGGATCTAAAGATACCCTTTAAAGCTGAACCAGCCACCCGGTTACAGATCGGCCCAGACCACGGGCGGCGAAATGCTGACGCCATGAAGAAAAGAACACGATCAGCTGAAGAACCCACCACATAAAAAAGGAGGTAATTAATCAACGTTGGGATTAGTGCCGTTTAGCACGGCAGCGTCTTTGAGAGGCAGCGAGAGAGACGCATACAAATGAAGCTGTAATTAATAAGTTAGGCAGAACAAACGCGCCGAGATGGTTTCCAAATCGAAGATGAGCAGAGCCTGCGTTTCTTCTGGGGATTGCCCATTTTTAAGGTGGATAAAAGGATGGTTTAGCTTCATCCAGCTTCATTAGGGACGACAGACAGATACAGGGTTTGAAGACGCTGGAGTTTTGCCTTGGGAGCCGTCGAGCAGAAGCCTGAGAAGTTGACTCGCAGGGCATGAAAGAATCACATTCGTGTTCTAGTAATGAACGTAACGACTGTTATATCAGTGAGTTGAAACGGAAGTGACGATACGATACTATAAAGATACAATATTACTGCTGTAAGTTCAGTACTGATCTACTACTGATTACATACATTTTATTACTCTATAGAATGTATACCCACTTTTTACTGACCACAGCACACAGCATTATATATATATATGAATTTTTTTATTTTTATTTTATATAGCAATAGTAGAAAGTGTATATATATATATATATATATACATATATATATGTTTATTTATATACTAGAACCATTGTATCATGTGAAGGCTCTTTCAGCCTTTAATATATTCTGTGACCTCCCTTTACGTTTCCACAAGAGTAGAACCAGGTTTCAGAGGGCCTGAAAAAATTAAAAGTCAGGTTCTAATACCGAATGTAACAACGTCCAGCACGGGCAGTATGCGGTTTGCAAGTTTCTCCACCAGAGCATCCATCAGGCTGGTTTACCACGGGGCAGGGAAGAGGAAAGCAGAGCCAGAGTCAATACCGTTCAATTAAGGTTTGTTTCCCGCCCAACCCTGCCATGCACAACCCTGCCTTGGACCCGAGGGCCGAATGAGAAGCTGTCAGGAGGGACTTTGTCAGGCTGTCTGCTTTGTAATCTACATGCTAATCCCATTAGAAGGTTTGAACATGTTTAACTGGGTCCTGCCTCATAAGAAAAGTGCCTCCGGGCAGTCGGGGACAGAGAGACCTGTCACTATGAGTACACCCTCTACTGCGCTGGAACACTATTACAGCATGTTTAGTGGAATTTGCACATACATCAGGACTTTATATGGGAGCCGCAGACAGGAGGAGTGTTTTAAAGAACTGTATTAAACCGTGAGAAAGGAAATAGGTACTATAAGGATTTCGTAGAAGAACCACTTTGGAGGTTGAAAAATCATGTAAAGTTTCAATTACCATTCCTAGAACCATTGCAATATGCGGGTCCATCTTATTTATTCGATTATAATTTGATTGCAGCATCAATCCCAGTTGTATAACTGTCCTCTCGCTCTCTCTCTCTGGGTGGTTAGGGCGGTCCTCCCTCTCCCCCATCACTTAGTATAACTGTCCTCTCTCTCTCTCTCTGGGTGGATAAGGTGGTCCTCCCTCTCCCCCATCACTCAGTATAACTGTCCTTTGCTTTGCTTCATAAAGATTAGGCTGAGGTGCAGCTATATTGGATTAGTATTAGTTCAAACTAAGAACTAAGCCAGACTTGAATTGTTCTTTTTTTAGGTAAAAGTAACTTATCAAATTAATGTAATTCAGTACTAACTAATAAAACTGAACAGATGTTGCAGGCGCAACCTGTATATTTTATGACGATGTCCCTCGGCAGATAAATGAACAGCAGGAATCGATACAGAGGAAAATATACAGCTCGAACACACCCACGAAACAGATGGCGCCGTTTTAGCCCTTGCCACGCTGCCTGGCGAGACGCCTTGATGTGGCTGTATAAATAGAAGGTCCCCCGACGACATGAGTGGATGGGACAGCCCTGTATTTGCCCCAGTGGCTCCATGCCAAGGCGCGTTTCCCGGCAGCTTGACTGATGGCGTGATGAGCGCCGATGTGCTGCATTCCTTCACGCCAGAGTGTAACACTGACACCCACACACACGTCACACATACCATTCTCACTACACTGTCATGCTGCTGAACTGTCTATTTATTGCATTGTTTCTCTTATTTCTTGCATTCTGTTAATGCTGTAACTGCCCCCTGTGCGATAATAATTACACTTATGGTGCAACACTAGTCAATCTGGAAGGTTTACGTTATATTACTGTTATACTGTTGTATGAATTTATTGTTTCAAGTTTCAAGTTTTATTGTCTCATACAGATAACAATGTTGCATCATTACCGTAATGAAATTCTTAGGCTTGTGTTCCCCCAATCTTTTAAAATTTTCCATTTTTTTTATCTGTATAAAGATAAGTTACTAAACAGCTTTTATTGTTACTGAATAACTTCAAAAAGTTAATGAAGAACTTCCAAAAGTTAATGAAGAATTGGTAGAAGTTATTTGGTAACTGTTAATGATATTCAGTAACAACTAGAAGTCGTTCAGTCACTGCTGGAAGTTCTTCAATAACTACTGTATTTGAAGTTATTCAGTAACCATAAGAAGCTGTTTAGTCACTGTTAGAAGTTGTTGAAAAACTACCAGAAGTTATATAGAAACCATTAGACGTTACTCAATAACTGCTAGAATTTGTTCAGTAGCTGCTAGAAATTATTCTGTAACTACTAGAAGTCATTCAATAAGTATTAGAAGTTGTTCAGTAACTTCTGCAAGTTGTTCAGTAACTGATCGTAGTTTAAGTATTTGATAGACGTTATTCAGGAACTAATTTGATTAATAATTGCTAGTTAAGATACATCTTTATTGTCACTTTTTCAAGGGAACAACGAAATTTAAAGTGCAGCCGACTCCTTATGAGGCATAGAGTTAAAAGACAGGTAATAAAATAAGAGTACTGTACCCCCCTGCTTTTCGCGCCGGTTGCATTCTAAGAGCCCCCACATACAGTGAAAAACTGTGTTGTGTTTTGGTTTAAAAAAAATGCCTAAAAGTTTTTATAGTGTAAACCCCAAATCTGCTCCCAGAACACTTTAATTTCATATTAAACTCAGTTTAATATATTAAAGAAAATGTAAAGGTAAATCTCTATTCAAATTTAAATTCCCCGCCAAGATCTGCAACTCAGAAGGTTGCGGGACAAAAGTTTACACACGCATCGCATTTAAAGATGGACCTACTGGGCTTGTTTGAAAGGTCTTCTGGAGATCTACCGAACTGTGGAGTTTAAAATGTCTTGAGTGCAATCCCCATCGAAATATGCAACTCGGAAGGTGACCGGGTCTCCTTGTGTGAAAACGTCCAGAAAAAATGTATTAATTGCCACAAAAAAGCAAAATCATTGTTAGAATATTTGCAGTTTCCGCGTTATTGTGGGGATTTCTGTGTAAAACTATGAGTACTGTCCTCAGAATAAATCCATGTGTGACTAAATCCGCGTAAATCTGGGGGATTACTGTAAATGACAACCAAATTGTCACGGCTCGGCCGGTGGCCGGTAGGGGCCACTGTTTTGTGTTTGTTTTTGGGGTCTTTTATTTTGACTTTCGTGTATGGTTTGTGTTTTCAGCTATCGTGTGTTTAGTTAAATGATTACGTTTGATGATTGAGTTTCTGTCTGTGTCCTGTGTGTATTTAAGTTCTGTTTGTGTGGACCACAGACATCGGTCCAACGCCTCATTTTGAATTCACATCTCATTTCTAGTTTCATGTCTGTAGCGGCCCTTGAGCCAGGTTTTGTTTCCCGTTCATGTTTCACGTTAATAAAGATGCCTGTCTGCCTGCCTGTTTCTCAAGAGGTAAATCAGGGAAGTGGGTTAACCCCGTCTTCCGTGACACAAATAGTTCAGTGGCTGCTAGAAGTTATTGTTTGAAATAATTCAGTAACCATTTATTAAATGCAAGAGATTGTTCAGAAAAGTTATTCAGTTATTTAGTAACTAATAGATCATTCAGTGACTGTTAGAAGTTACGAATACATTATGTAGACCAGATTCTAACTGAATAGTAGTCGTCGAAAGACACGTCAATACTTGAATCCCTGAATCTATGAATCCCAGATTCCTGTCCTCACCTGTTTGTTCATGAAGATGTAGATGATGGGGTTGATGACAGTGCTGGTTTTGGCCAGCAGGGAGGGCACGATGCTGGCCTCTGCCGTGACAAGACCCGGGTGTCCGAAGGTGGCCAGCAGGGCCATGATGCCGTAAGGAAGCCAGCAGAGCAGATAGCAGACAACCATGGTGATGACCATCAGCAGGACACGCTGCTCCCGCTTGCGGCCCATGGCTGTGTTCACGCCGCTGACCTTTAGGACAAAAGCGGGAAAATAATAATGTGAAAATCAACAAAACAATGAACCAGTCCAGGCTCCGCCCAGGTTTTCTAGCCTTTGATGAGCTGTGTCTGAAAAGTGCACTTGTTCACTTGTTCACTACATAGTGTTTGCTATATAGAGGACTAACTAGTGAACAAGGGGACGTTTAGTTAATTTCAGACACTCAGGATGTTATGATTTTACTAACTGTTGTATAAATATTGTGATTTATCTCTCTCGCATAAACACACGTCCCTCTAGTTCAGACACAGCCCGCAAATGAGACGCGGTCACGTGTTCGGGCTGTGGGACGCGATCCGGGCCGGCAGACGGAATACCGCGCCGATATCAATTTTGGGCCGGCCAGGTAATTTTGGCCCAGCGTGGAATCCAATCTGCCGGCTCTAATCGTGTCCCACACCCAGCCTTGGACCGCGACTCAAAATGCCCGGGCCGATTTTTTTTTCAGTCCAGCCCTGGGAACTACTGTCCTCCGCGGAGAGAAAGAGAGAGAAAGCCCCACTTCCCCCCCGGGCTCTCCTCCTTCCGTCTCACTCCTCTTCTTGACTTTCGTGCGATTTGTGATTTTGTAGTGCACTAACTAGTGGGTGAAACTGACGGTTGAACTTTCGGACACCACTACAAAATGGCTGGCTCACTACATAGTGCCCTACATAGTGAATGAGTGCACTTTTCAAACACAGCTTTAGTCTTTTCCAAGCTTTACAGAATTTAAACCAATTAGAAACTGTAGCACACAACTCACTTTTTTTATCAGATTATCTACATTTACAGTGTGTTTTTGCTGTTTTCCATGCACTTTGGAGGTTCAAAAATCTTGTAGACTCCAGGCCCTTCACCTGCTTTAGCACTGTTAGCATAGCTAACTTACACGATTAGCTACTTTAGCTTGACTGGAGTTTCCCTGACATTTCCCTGGTTTCTTCAAGTTTCTGAAATGAGGGGGGCATTAATAAGGCTCCTTTTGCTGCAGGTGGAACATTGCAGTAGGGATTTGATTGCAGCCATAAGAGCAATAGTGAGGTCAAAGACTGATGTTGGATTAGTTTTGGATCCAAGAGTGTAGAATTGTGTAGGGACTATAGTGACCCCTCCTACCAATAGACAGTAATTACAGAATTGTCCCTAGCAATAATTTTAAACAAAAAATTAAAATAAAACCGCTGTGTTTGGAACGAATGGTTAATAATTACATTTCTTTACTGTGAGTCCCGCCTTCCTAATCCAGTACTGTTATCTGATTGGCTGCATCATTCCTTACTGACATGTGATTGGCAGAAATTGAGTCTGTTTAAAGAAGCTCAAAGTGCAATATTTGTGTGGAACATATGGAACACATTGCATTTGGTTTTGATTCATGATTTATAGATGAAAATACAGTAATCTCCCACTTTTCACAATCCAAAAGCACCTACGTATAGTGAAACTGTAAAGGTAAATAAATAATCAGAATCAGAAAACCTTATTGCTTTAAAAAAATTAGTATTAGCGGTTAGCATTAGCAGCATGCGGAGAGCGAAAACAAAGACTCGTACACAAAAGAAACTCTACCCACATGTTTAGACAGGACATAGCTTACTAATACTAAATAAACTGAGATAAATGTTGAAAATGGGGGGGGGGGGGGGGTGGGGGGTTTAAAACACCAAAACACAGGACAAGACACGGAGCA
>JBBPDE010000040.1:25197610-25213103 GCA_037974605.1 Nannopetersius ansorgii | reverse complement strand
TCTCCATAAACCTGCAGTGCACACAGGTAGAGGGTTTATAATTTTGTGTGTGTGTGTGTGTGTGTGTGTGTGTGTGTGTGTGTGTGTGTGTGTGTGTGTGTGTGTGTATGTGGCTACACACTGAAGGGTTAATATGAGATGGAAAATCAGAGAGTAAAATATACAGAATAAAAGTCATGTGTGAAAAAAAGAGGAGGGCGGCAAAAGCTCATCATCAAATCACAAAAAGGCACAAAAGTGAGAAACAAGAGGAAAATCAAACCCAAAAGAAAAAGAGAAAAAATGACAATATGTACTACAGAATCATCACAATATCACACCGATTCTTACACTGATTTTCCTTCTACGCTTTTTCTGACGGCCAAAAGCAGCGGCGGCAAGACGGTTGAGACTGTAGTATTTTTGTGTGTGTGTGTGTGTGTGTGAGAATAATATGTACAACATTATGGGAAACACTGTCCCCGATAACTTCAATCCACCCTACAGTGAAATATGAGGGGCACTGCCCTCGATATCAACACGCTGGTAGAAAAAACTACCATCATTTTCACATTATGGAAGACGCTGCTTCCGATAACGGAAGGTCCGGAAGAAAAGTGTTCCAAAAAAGAAAAAATAATTAAAATGACGGAGACGCCACCCAGAGGAAGCTTCTGCTGCTCACAATAGTGTGATCAGAAATAAATCATCTTCTTATCTAAACCCCCTTTAGGAGAAATAAGAAGCAAAAGAGAAAATCAACTGAAGACAAGTTCTCCTCGGTTCTCAGTTTTTTCTCTTTAACATACATTATGGATCAAATCTGTCTGACTTTGGGAGTCAAGACTTTAATTTGACCACTGAGACAAATTTATAAGAAACCAAGTTTTCTCCTGGATCTTCTGGTGGATCTGAAGATCCGATGATCTGAGCTGAATGAAGATCAGAGCAGTGAGAGAAAAGAGATTTGCTCTCAAGATCTTAAACTGGGATCAGGCTGAGATCAGAGAAGCTCTTTCTCAGGAGCTGAACTTAAGAAATAGGAGAAAATGCTCAGAATCTCAGATTGATGTTAAACTGATCTCAGGTCTGTTTAGGAGAAACAGGCTGGACGGAGAAGAGACTCATTCTGAATTTTCCTTTCCTCTGGGCAGAGACTGGTCACTGCAGTAAAACCACTCTCAAAGGAATAACAGAGGACTTTACTTCTTTAGCTTCACAAATGTAGCTATGAAGCTAACTAGCTTCCACTACTTGTTAGCTAAATTAGCCTCCAAATCTACGCTAATTGTGTATGTTTGATTTGTTTCCTCAGAAAAATTCCTTTAAGTGTCATCTTTGCACAAATATTTATTTTTCTTTTTTTGGAAACAGGTTAACTTCCGTAGCAGATGCTGCTTTGTCATTTCGACAGTATAACTGTCATAATTATGGAAGGCACTGCTTCCGATAATTATACATTTCTTTAAAAAAGGCGTTACAAAATGCTATTTATAGTGAACCCTGTCACTGATAAATAAATACAAAAATAAATAGACATTTCAGTTTTGAAGCCCCTGGTTAGCCTGTAGCTAACGTTACATTTCTTTCTTTTAAACGAGGAGTGTTTTAACAGCACTGAACTCTACAGTCAGGAGTGTTCCGGGACAGCGTGAGGATAAAATAGCGCCCGTCCCCTGCAGACCTGGCCTGAATTCGAGTGACAGCCGGAAGACCAGCTCAAATAAGACAACGACAACAGAGAGGCTGAAACTTTTTTTGTCTGAAAAACATTAGTATTGACCACAGGCCTGACCCTGTGCTAAATCTACAGTACTGTGCAAAAATCTTGATACCACCAGACTAGATTTTCTTTTATTTTTAATGTAGCCCTGAGGAACAGTCCTCCAGGCTTCTTGAAGGACTTTCAAAGACTCATTTTCAGTCCAGTTTCAGAGAGTACTGTTAAGACACACAGTGACCTACGTATGAATCATTCAAGCAGAACAAAGAGCATCTAACTGAAGTCCTGAACCAGTGAAGAACCAGGAGCAGATGATTCCAGATGATCAGGCGGTGATCGGTATACTGGTGGTGCTGAATGCTGAGTGGGTGGAGCTCCTATATCTAGGCTCCTTGTATCTTTAGACATTTTGCAGCCTGTCAGTAACACATTTGTTCACATTTATGTAATTTAATCTCCTCAGTCTGACAGAGATCAGACAGTCTTACAAAAATAAATAGTATTTCTGAACAAACAAGGAGATTCAAAGCAAAATATAAAGAAATGTGGTGTGGCTCAAGACTTTTGCACAGTATTGTATTTTTTTGCATAGTCTGCACTTTGATTGGATATGTCAAGAAAAAAAAATACTATGTGAGGTAAAATTTCAGTTGAAAATGTGTGTTTCATGAAGCACCAGCATGAATATTAAAAGCTCCTGTCTTAATATCACATCCAGTTTTCTTTTAGAAGTACTAATTTTGCCCCTTTGGTTTTCCTTGTTTGACACATTATTTCAGAGAGAATATTTAGCTGTTATCAACACTGTACTGTATTTCAACCCAGAGCTTTATTCTAAAGTCATTTTTATAGTAATATTTTTATATTTCATTCTTAAGTATTTTTCTATAAATCTATATTCATGTGTCTTGGGGTTGCTGTTCCTTCATCGTTGGCTTTACAGTAACATTTCAAAAGCTGGCATATGAATTTCAGGTCATTTTGGGGATGTTTTCTAAATATATTTCCTCATTTACAGGACTCAGATGACCTGAAAGAAAAACTAAAGGAAAATGGCTTGGTGGTGAAAATCCAACCCTACTTCATTAACAACTTCAACTTCAACTTCAACTTATCAGAAGTAGCGATAGTTAGATAGGCAAGTTAGAAGTAAAACTATAACAAAACATTGTCATTATTTTGGTTGAAATACAGTACAGTGTTGCTTTGAGGCACTTTAATATGCCCGAGAGAACATGTGGAGCGCAGTCCATCGTTTGAAAGATGAGATGCTTTTGTCTAAAAGGTGGCATGGGGCTAAATCCGATTCACCTATATTTCATTGTCCATCTCCCAAACATCCCCATCCAGCGCGTTGGCACAGCTCTGGATGGTCCAGGTCGCCAGAGCGAACTGGTTCCTCAGCAGGTCGATGTTAGCCTTGGCTGAATCCAACTTTATCGCAGCCAGATGTGCACGCAAAGCTTCCAGAGTGTGTGAACCAGAGCCCAGTACTATGTGCCTGAATGGACTCTCACGAGGAGACACATAAGGAGAAAGGAAATTTCTTTCAACCTGTAGATACAGAGGAAAAAAACCCACCAGATATGATGAGCGTGATGAAGCACATGACATTCTTTACCTCTAACTTCACTACAGGTGATCCTTACCCTGGATATCCATGATTTTCTTTATAGTGTGCCCCTGGGGTCTGTACTGGGCCTACTTTTGTTTTCACTGCACTTACTAGTATGGGGCAACTATGGGGGTAAAATTTTGTCCAATTTGTTTTTTGCTGCATTAAAAGCCTCCTATAAACAGTCACAATCACATAATTCAGTTTAAACCCAATAGAATGAAGTGGAGATGTCAGGGTGAGTTGACGAAGTTTTGCGGATGAAAGGAAGGTTTTAAATGTTTTATGACTATTTCAAAATAAAAGGTCTAAAAATAAAGTTAAAATGTTTTTGAAACAATGAGGAAGATTTGATTTACCCCCATGATTCGGTTATTGATGATGCGACACTGCTCGTAGTCCTCGAGGTCGCTGTTCTGGATGTTGGAGAGGAGTTGTTTGGAAGCACGACTATACGAGCCCAAAGCTGACATCAACCACTGCATTTTCAGGGTCCGTGGAATTCGACCAGACTGTAAAAGACAAACAGGAAAAGTCCATCCATGGTTTCCACAGGATTGCGCACCAGCTTGGCTCATAGTCATGTTCATACTTTCCCTCTCTAATGTGAATAAGATCCATACTAATTTAAAAATGCCTAAATATAATGAATTGCCGATTTCTTCCAGAAGCCTCACCGACTGCAGGTTGATGACTAGTCCGTTAATCTGAACCACGTTCTTGCGGATGATGCTGGTGTATTTCTCCACATTCAGTCTGAGCAGGTGGTCATGAACAAGGCGAAGCGCCATCTGCCCGGCTACCTCTCCTGCAGTCTTGATCAGGCCAACCATGTTCAAGGAGATTTTGAGGTCCAGGTTCTTCTTGGTGTCCAGCATGGTGCCGAAGAACGGATATTCTTTGTCCTGAGAGAAAAGCAAGATACCACATAATTTAAAGTTAACATAAAGTCCAAAATACAGCACATAACCTTCTCTTCAGTTTGAACATACTATAAGAGTAAAAACACGTCAAATCACCAGACCAGGTGGTTCCATTACACAACTAGAATATACTGCTGGGAGTGTGATTGCTCTACATTCGGTTCCTTCTGCCTGCTTTAATATTGTTTACTCACTATCAACGCCCAGTGAAGATCTGGGGATATGGATGTAAACCCCTGCTCTAGGGTTATACTAGGGTTATAAATGAATGTTTTCTTGTCTTTGTTGTTTTAGCCAGAATAGGGTGTAACTGTTGTGCTTTAACATTTCAGAACTAGACGTCTGCCTCTAAATGCTCCTCACAGAAAGTTCTTCATCAGATGGTTCTGGTTGCACCACCTGACGCCTGAGACATTGTTCTACCAGAGTTCTGAGAAGATTTTAGTCTTAAAACTAAACCCATCCATTGTGGAGTGATACATGCAGGGCGTCGTGAGGTATTCACCTGGTTCCATTCACCTCCACTATATTAGTGGTGGTATAACACTGGAGAGAAATCAGTTCTTACAATGAACCATTTCACCGTCAATCCCACTCTAAACTACACTGAATGATGGTGGAAAATGGCCACTTCCCGGAGCTCCTTTGTCTCAGAAATAAATCACGCCAGAATCCTAAAATTATGAAGACCGTGTACAGCACACACTGACATTAAATTGATCTCTAAATTGTCTCCATCTATGATCTGCTGTGCACTGAGCCCAGGAACACTTACGGTGGTGAAGCGGAATGAGACTGAAGGGATGCCAGAGAAAGTCTGGAACGGATAGGCGGAGTCAGACAATCTCATCGGCTCCATCCTGTCGAAGAAGAAAGAACACCTTATGACACACTATTAAACTTATTCTGCTCTGAAGAACGAGTTCAGGTTTACTGCAGAAAACACACTCACACAGCAGCTTCCCAGTTGCTCCCAGAGGTTTTTGAGTACAAACTCATGCTGGGGTCAGTAGGGGAGGATACCTGAGAGAGAATCATCCATAATTACAAGAGAATTTAAAAACTGCAATACTGGAATATTTTTCAGATATTACAGTGGTACAGCAAGGCCAATTCTTGATATTTCCAATAAAATATTAAAAAAATATAAATATTGATACAGATGTTATTTGTTACTTAGTTATTCCGTTAGCACTATTACTACTGTTGTTTTACAATTCTTTATTGTCATTATTTCTCCTGTTTGGATTGAGCGTGTTTATCACAAAATAATTTCCCTCGGGATAAATAAAGTTCTTATCTTGTCTCATGTCTACTCTGATTACAATCCTGAAGTCCACAAGATGGTGCCAGACTTCGTTCGTACAACGGAAATTGAGCAGCTGGGACGGTTGCAGAGCAAAAGTCAAATATTGAGCAAAAATTTTAATATTTTTATTTAAGGGAGAAACAAAGTGGAATGTATTCCAGAACCTAATACTGTCTCGTGGCATGAATATTGCAGTATCAAATATATCTTTAAAAACCAGCATGTCTAGAACCCACCTCCTTCAGGGTGCTCTGGATGAGGTCATACATCAGAGGGCTGGCGCTGGCTTTAAAGGTGGAACCTGTGGAAAGAGTTCTGTATTTACTTTCATTATTAAAACAATGGCCACAATAAAGTTTGCATGACTTTCTGCATCCATATTTTTCTGTCAAATTTGTCTATATTATACATTTTTGCTTATATAAGTCACATTTCAATCGAATATTGCTCTCCCAGACCTTAATTTAAGCAAAAATATTAAATATTCAGTCATTTCATGATGAGAAATATAAGATATAGTGACTAATGCAATGAGTTAATATACCTAGATTTAATTTTTACAGTCATGGATTTACAGAAGAGATCATGCACACGCACACACACACACCTGTGACCACTCCATCCAGGCTGATGTAGGAGAAAGCTTTCATATTCAGGGAGGACAGATAACCCTGAGGACACAAAATCACACAAAAAAAATCATATTTACGCTTCTATAATAAACCTGCCATCTAAAGCAAAACAGACCAGAAGCTCCTTCAAACCTCCAGCCACTCGGTGGCGCCCACGGCCCCGTACTCTCCGGCACTCCAGCTGGCGAAGACCAGGCTCCTCCGCGGCTTGAACCCGCCTTGGCGAGAAAATACAACAAATATCAGGAGGTTCTATCACACATGGGACCATCTTCACAAAGGAACACAAACGCATGAACACTCGACTCACTGTTCTTTATCATGTCACTGATGGTTCTTGCCAGTTCCACCAATAAACTGGTGCCGACAGTAGATCTGGCAAATCCGGGACCCCAGGCATCTCTCTGAGCTCCGATCACTACGTAGCGATCTACAGAGCATCCAGAACAAACGGGAAAACGTTTGGTCCATGAAAGGAAAGACAGACACAGAACCTGTAAATCCCAGCCAATCTTCAACACCTCACTATATTCATATAAATCATATAGATACACGCATCACACACTCACATATACATACACACACATTCACATATATAAACACACAAACAAACACATATATACATATATATACATGCATACACAGACACACACACACACACACACAACACACATACATATATTTGGTTTTGCGGGCTCGGGCGTCCCATTACTTTTATCCATATTATATGGCCAAAAATACTGTGACGCCTGACCTAAAGAGACTTTAATAACACTGCATTCAGATACAGAGATTTTTGTATGGAGTTGGTCCCTCTTTACAGCTGCCATAATGCTCTGGACTCTGAGGCCCCCCACCCCCAAAATGATCCCAAGCCACCCTAAATATATAGTCATTATTCTACTATTTTTAAATTAGATATGCAAACATTTCATACAAGATATCACTGAGCGCAGATACACACTTTACAAATAGAAACAAATCTATGAATTGAAATTAAAAATTCAATTCATAGCTATAATTATTGAATTAAAATGATGTACTGGCTGTTGAAGCTGCTGTAGGTAGCAGGCGGGGACCCAGGCGGAGCTACATGGCGCTGCTTGTTAACAAGTAGCAACCGGAGCCCATTTAGTAATATGTCTCTGGTAGTGCCATTTGTACTCAGTTCAACAGAACAATTCTATGAGTGTCCATAACTGTTCACCGTTTAACTTTTCTGGTTTCCTTAAGTGAAAGGAAAGGTTTGGTGAAAGGTTTTCAGCCTCTATACATGCTAATTCATTCCTACAGCCCTGGGGGCTAAGGCTAAGCCCCCCTTGTCTTTCCGTCCTAGTGACGTCCCTGTTTCACAGTAGATATACATCCACACTAAAATATCAAGGTGAAAGTCATCATAGCTTGCATAGTACAGACCCAGCTCCCAACCCAACTTTGTGAATAGATTAAAGGCGATATTTGTTTATCGCCCGATAAAAGTCTAAAGTTAACGCAGCACGTTTACGCCGATAACAGCCCACCACTAATTTTATAAGTGTGTATGTGTGCCAGTAAATATGTGCCAATGTCACCATACAGTGAAGTTACTGTACCTGCATCTACGAAGCCTTTGATGACTCCAAACACATTGTGGATCTTCTTTTCAGTGAGGACATTGTTCACCTCCACCTTGACCAGGTCATTATCACCACCGAGCTTGTAGGCCACATTTAGGAGACTTCCATCACCCCAGCCACGAAGAGGCTCACGGCCTCCCATTTGCCTGTTCAGAGAAATTAAGATTTAATTAAATTAAATTCTAGCTAATTCACACAATGACCCACTGACTCCAGACCAGTCGAGAAGGTACAGAAGTCAAAATTCTGCTTATTTAGTGGAGCAACGAAGCTAACGTCACGAACACTGGAAGTCAGTAGTCACCCAAATCATGTCCCAAAACTTTCTCTGGACCCTCAATCCACCTCACAGTCATACTGTGTCCTAAACCAAGTACACTAGTCTGATCCACCTTTATGAAGTAGTTCAGTTCATAAAACAGCTGACAGTAAGTCATACTGCATTTTAAACCACGTCCATTAGTCTGATCACCTTAATGAAGAGCTGTATGTGGTTTTAGGTATGGAAAGATCTGGGCAACTATTGATTTCTAGTGTTCGCCTCAGACCTCCAGGATTCCAAATTTTCAGCAGATTCACCACATCAGTTCCTTTAAGACCAGAGTGAGTGCGAAAACGTACGTCATGATGGTTTCGGCTATACTAGCCGAAATGGTCTGTGCCGGGATGGAGGGCAGGCCTGAGGACTTCGCTGGTGGAAACTGGGTGTGGTTGAAAGAGGGGAAGGCTGGAGTGTATGGATCACCACACCCAAGATGGACCTGGGCAAAAATACCAAATGTCAATTAACCTGCAACTCTGGAAGACCTACAGCCTGCAGCCAGATGTTGCAGTGGTCTTCAGGTGCTGGATGTGAATTGGTTTTATCGTCAAAACACTGGTTCTGTAGAGTGAACCAGAGTATGCCGCCAGGCTGGCATTACTGGTGAAGGTCATTATAAAAAATGCTTAATATTGCAAACTAATAGTGAGAATAGCTCAAAAATAATTGAGAACAAAGAAAAAAACTTTCAAAAGTCTTGAGCCCCCCTCATTGGTATAAAAATACCATTTTCTGACAGACTCTGATCATTGTCACACTGAAGAGACTAAATGAAAGAAATGTGAACAAAGTGCCTAAAGATACAAGGAGCCTAGATAAAGGAGCTCCACCCACTCAGCATTCAGCACCACCAGTATACTGATCACTGCCTGATCATCTGGAATCATCTGCTCCTGGTTCTTCACTGGTTCATTTACATTTACAGCATTTTATCAGTCACTTTTATACAAAGAGGCTTCCATTCCTGACCTACAGGGGACAATCTCCCTGGAGCAACTCAGGGTTAAGGGTCTTGCTCAGGGACCCCACCAGGACCTCAGTTAGATGCTCTTTGTTCTGCTTGAATGATTCATACGTAGGTCACTGTGTGTCTTAACCAATAGAAACATTCCTCTGGAACTGTTCAGGTTCAGTGACTGGACTGGAAATGAGAGGCTCTGAACGTCGTTCAGGAAGCCTGAAGAACTATTCAAGAGTACATTAACATACAAGAATGTCTGAATCTCTGGAAGCATAATTTGACAAAATGAAGGGGGCTCAAGACTTTTGCACAGTGCTGTATATTAATGTTTGTGATGGACTCACATGGCCAAACAAGGCTGTGCTTTTATCAAATGAATAGTCAGCAGGATCCGGGTAGATCAGCACAGCACTCGCGTTCACACTGACTGCATTAGCAACCTGTATTAAAAATAATAATAATTACAAATAGTTTAACATTAATAAAACTAACCCTTCAGTTTTATGCAGATCAGCATTCGCAGATTCAGTCTAACACAGATTTAAATAATACACTGAAAAGTTGTCAAATGCCATAAAAAGAAGCTGCTGCCGTATGTAGCATGACTGCTCCATGTCTTGTCCTCGTATTTTAGTGTTTTAACCACCCCATTTTCAACAGTTATCTCAGTTTATTTATTATTAGTAAGCTGTGCCCTGTCTAAACATGTGGGTAGAGAGAGTTATTTCAACCTTTCTTTTGTGTACGAGTCTTTGCATGCTGCTAATGCTAACTGTTAAGGCTAAACTTTTTTAAGCAATAAAGTTTTCTGATTCTGATTATTTATTTACCTTTACATTTTCTTTAAGGGTAGTGCATTAAACTGAGTTTAAAATGAAATTAAAATGTTCTGAAAGCAGATGTTGGGGTAAATTTAGGGTGTACACTATAAAAATAGGCATTTTTAAGCATTTTTATAACCAAAACACAACATGGTTTTTCACTATACACGGGTGCTCTTGGAACATAATCCCAGCAAAAAGTGGAGGATTACTGTTGTACCAACCTTCTGAGCAAAACTAATCTTGCCAGCTCTAACCAACAAGACTCTTCCATTCAAGTCGATGTTGATGTCCTTCAAGCTCCTTAAATGTTCCAGCTCTCCGTAATAGGCGTATACAATTGGACCCTGGGAAAGAAAATTAATGATATTTGTTTATATCTGCGGTTTTATGCTCTTCCTAATTTTTTTTCGCAGCCAAATCACACTGTTTGCTAGTTGATTAATGCCCACCTTATAGAAACAGCATCAACCAACGATAGCTTGGTTGTACTCTTCACTAACTTGCAAAATAGTAAAACATCTATAGTTACAAATTAATATTGTGGCGAGCATGAGAGAGAGAACACGAAGACACACTTCCTTCAAGCAATGATGTAAAGAATGTAGTGCATGTTTTGAGTTAACAGGGTGTCCTAAACCAAGCAATTATATTATAAATAACTTAATTTGACACGGCTTGAGAGGAGTGTGCTTCTAGAGGAGTATCTCCAGTGCAAACTTAATGAGGCAAAATTCAGGCACAAAAATGTCTCAGCAGGGGGAAAAGGTGTGAAACGACACATTTTATGACTGCAGTGTCCCATGAAATACAAACCTCTGCTGACCCGGTCTGACTGAAAGACAGAAAGCCAGATTCGTCAAAAGACTGGTTACGGAATGTCACTCTGTTGGTGCCTCTGGGAGGACCATCCTGGACTCTAATAAAGTGCTCGTCGGTCCAGGGGTCCATGCTGAAATCCTTGAATCTTTTCAACACCTTATTGGCAAGCACCTCGTCTCCCGGGGACCCCGCCTGGTGACTGTCACTGGAGAATTCGCTGAGAACAAAAGAGTAGAAGAGTTATGAAGCAGAAACAGGAACAGGGCAGCGTTTGAAGAGCCTCCCGGGTGCTGGGCCACGGTACTACCTCCACACGCACTCACCTCAGGCTCGCCTCGATGCTTCCCGTGGTCAGTTTGCTTTTATACAAGGCCGTAATGTCGCTCCAATCAAGAGAGGGAACCGTTTCTATATGAGGCAGAGGTTCACTACTAGCTGTGGTGCTCTCCACCTCACAGCTCGGCGATCCTCTGTCGGCCTTTCTGTGAGCAAGGTAGCCAACCAGGTATCCTGGAAAACAGGGCAGCCTGGTCAAGACCCTTCAGGGTACAATGTTCTCCTGATGGAAAACTGGGGTCTAACCTAATCTCAACACATTTGCTGTAATTGAAGACCAAATTTCAAAAATTCACTCAGTCCATTTTTTGTGATTTTTTAGGTAACACTGCTGTTGGCATATTGTTACATTTCCACTTTATGTGCAATAGCATAACCGACCAAAACTCACTCAGTCCTGTAAAATACACACTACAGTAATCCCTCAGTTACGCATTCGCAGATTCAGTCTTACACAGATTTTTCTGAGAACCGAACTGTATTACCACCACCAGTCCAGTGGTGGCAGTAATACACTGAAAAGTTGCTGAAAAGTAATAAAAAGAAGAAGCTGCTGCAGCATGTAGCATGACTGCTCCGTGTCTTGTCCTCGTATTTTAGTGTTCTAACGCCCACCCCCAATTTTCAACAGTTATCTCAGTTTATTTAGCTGTGTCCTGTCTAAATATGTGGGTAGAGAGAGTTATTTCAACGTTTCTTTTTTGTACGAGTCTTTACACGCTGCCAATGCTAACTGCTAATGCTAACTGTTTTTAAGCAATAAAGTTAGAATTTTTTTTATTTACCTTTACATTTTCTTTAAGGGCATTAAACTAAATTTAAAATGAAATTAATGTGTTCTGGGAACAGATATAAGGGTAGATTTAGGGTTTAGGGTTTAGCTGACTGACACTGATCATTATATTTATGCCACAGTGTGGTCTGTCTGACTTCACACTGAAAATATTGACACAGTTCTTGATTGGTGCTGCGCTTTAATTAAAACCACATGCAAATCTATTGCAGATCTAATATTACTCATAATTCAGAAAGTCGACGTGACAGAAAAACTGAGAGCAGATCTGAAATCAGCATGAAAAACTGTAGACCTGTGTTATCTTCAAGAACACAGCTGGAAAACCAGACTCTAATCAGAAGCAGGTCTGGGTTTATCTGCAGAACTTACCGATGATGAAGAGGAGGAGGATAGCGATGGCCGTGAAGCAGATGCTCCTCGGGGAGCGTTGGCTGGGTGTGGTGGCGTAGGACGGACGTGGGCGGTGGTTCATGTGCTCGCCCACTCCGTTGCCCCCGACCTCCTCATCCATATCGGACGACAGCTTCATCTCCACCTGACTGTTTTCCCCTTCCATGTTCTGGGTCAGGTTGAAGCGTGTGTAGGAACGTGGTTCCCCATTGAACTATGGACAAACCGCAAGTTCAGAAAGCATGTAGGCTCCTCTAGACTGGAGATCAGTACCACTGTTTAGGGATGTGCCGATACGGGATTAGTGGGTCGATACTGAGATTTACAAATCTGCTGATTTCTGGAGATACATAATTTTCATACAGAAATAAAGAATTCAGGACCTAATCTGTCTGGATTAGCTCTAGAGCCAGTCAGACTGATTCAAATATTTGAGGACATGTTTGTTAGTTTCGTTTCCATATTTGTTGGGGTTGGGAACTAAAAGTAGGTTCCAAATTAGAACCAATACCAGGAACCCATTCTACTTAACATATTTGGCTGAAATATTGGTCACATCCAAACATCTGTCAATCTTTTTCTGCTAATTGCTACTAAATGCTTTCAATTAATAATATGCAGTAAAATATATATTTTTATCATAGCTTCCAAAAACTCAATATTTCAATAAAAATCGGGTATAGTGAAATGGTATGATGTATCATGATATTTTTTAAATATCGTCCACCCCCAGGGACCCTCGCCCTTCCAATTGCAGGTTAATTTCCCATGAAAAATGAAATTCAATTAAAATAATGAACATAACTTACTATTTTTGATATCGTTGACCTGGCTTGATCCATGGCACCCTCAGTGAACGGCTGGAGCAGACAAAGATAAAACATTTGTCAAAACATTTTTATTTCATTTCCCCCCTAATTTATCTGGTCAAGCAAAAATATGGGCGATGCTAAGATATTTATTAGTATTGTGATAATTACACAATATTAACTCAACACACTTTTCTGAGCATATAGTTCTTAAATTTCCTTTAAGTTAAATAATTAGTTCAACTTAAGAAGATTCAGTGCAGTTCAGTGAAGAAAAATCTGTATTCGTCATTTTTTTGCTGGCTTTTTTGTGTCCGACTTATTGGATGCAAAAATGAAAATGAATACAGGAAACAATGACATTATTACGACCTTATAAAGCCCTGAAATTGATCCCTACTGTCAACTTCAGGTTTTATGATCTTATCATGCTTTATGGTTTTATATTTTAAATCACAATTCAGTTTGTACTAATTGTTGATCTGCAGGTACAGTGTTGATTTTGTTGATGAAAATGGGACAATGACTACATTCAAATCTGACAAAATCGAACAAGGATTTCAGTTTAAAGACTTAAACTAAGATTATGGCTGCACAGTATATCGTCAGGGTGATATTAGTCTCTGTAATACTGATATCAGTACAGGCTGCAATATGCAAATGAATCTCTAACTCTAAGTCTCAGTGTTTCTAATAGGGCTACCAATCAGAGCTCCGGGTGAGTTACTGGGTGTTCTGGTGAATCGAGGTCTTCATGTAATCCAGCAAAAGTCTGATTTTCCAAGGCCCGTATTCTACATGTGTGCTATATGACCAGTTTCTAATGTGTCTTTATACCTTCTAATTAGAGAAATGTGAGCTCTTTAATGTAGTGAAATATGTAGCAGTGCAATCGCCAACCACCATATTATTAGAGATGTCTCAAAGCCATAAACAATAATAATTCAACAGACGTCATAATATGCAGAATATAAAATAAAATAAAACTAACTAAAGCTCCCAAAAGGCTGGTCTGAAAAGAGAAGTATTAAGCTGGCCCTGAAACTGAACGACCGATCAAGTCTGACCACGTGGGGCTCTATAAGTGACCACAGCATTCCTCCAGAAGCACGAAAAATCCTCCAGGACCATAACATTAAGTCAGGACAACAACAACCCTCTGGGACTGCAATGACCCATGCGGGACTGCAACGACCCTTCAGGGACCGCAATGTTGGACCACAGCATTCCTCCTGAAGCACAAAATATCCTCCAGGACCACAACAACCCATCCGGGACCGCAACAACCCTTACGGGACCACAATGTTGGACCACAACATTCTTCTAGGACCACAGCATTCCTCCTGAAGCACACAAAAAATCCTCCAGGACCACAACATTCCTTCAGGACCACAACAACACATCCGGGAACGCCACGACCCTTCAGGAATACAATGTTGGACCACAACATTCTTCCAGGACCACAACATTCCTCCTAGAGCACAAAAATCCTCCAGGAAAGGACAAAGAATAGAGTGGCCGCACTAGTATTATACTTTATTCTAGAGTGTTTAAGTGAGCAAAAAACGTGAAGGAATGCAAAGATTAAGGTACACAGCAATAAAAAATATTCAAAATAATGAACTGCAGGGTATATAATAAATACCAGGTGTTTACATTGGCAGGTTTCTTTATTGTGTGTGTGTGTGTGTGTGTGTGTGTGTGTGTGTGTGTGTGTGTGTGTGTGTGTGTGTGTGTGTGTGTGTGTGGTGATTGGGAGAAAGGAATGGCCTGGTGGAAGAAACTGTTCCCCATCCTAGTAGCGACTGCCTTGATGCTGAGTTTTCCGATAATGTAAGTAAGTTATCAATGATTTTATTATTAAACCGTGCACTCTGTCCCTCACCAACATCTGTCAGGGCTCTAAAGATAGAACAGAGTAGCGCTTCTCCTTTCTACTGTGAAACTGAAGCAGGGGCAAAAATAGAATGTTCAGGGGAGAACCGGACCCCCAGCATGACCCCACCTACACACCCGGCGTTCTGAAGGTTAGAATGAAAACAGGACACAAAGCTCTCATATTCCACTGCAGAGCCACCTCAGCAGACACTTCCGCCCTGGCCGGGGTCATTCAGGCCAGAAAGAGACAAAGACGCCCCCTGCAGGCCACTGAAAAAACACCCCACCCTTCACAGCGAGACCCCTTTAACCCCCACAGCAGCCAAATCTCTCCGTTCAGCCAAATGAAAAAGATATTTCATTTACATGTCAATTTTAATTGTAATTTGAATAATTTGAGCAATGGCCACTAGGGGGCAGCCAAAATGGGTTAAAGGTACTATATCTTATATTTTTGGGGCATTTTCCCCATTCAGGTCCACTTATGAACCTGACCAGTTTCAGAGGAATGTTTCTGTTGGTTAAGACACACAGTGACCTACGTATGAATCATTCAAGCAG
>JBBPDE010000040.1:25173664-25179812 GCA_037974605.1 Nannopetersius ansorgii | reverse complement strand
AAGCTGTTTGTTGGGAATAAACTGAGCTTCTGCAAAAACAAAGCAAAACGAGAATTCACCAGCGTGAATCAAAACACACACGCGCACACACGCGCACACACACGCACACACACGCACACACACGCACACACACGCACACACACGCACACACACGCACACACACACAAGATCTGACCCCTTTGCTAAAGTGAAACTCTTTTTTTGTCAGCACTGTCCACAACAGTTCTGCAGCTTTAATGAGCCCCTGACAGGGCGCGCACAAACACACACACAGACAGACACACACGTGTCTATATAAAGGAACAATTCTGTGAAAAATCTAATTTTGGTCCATCAGTAATAACTCTGCTTCAGTTCTATAGTTCAGAACTGAAACTACAAGACTAACGTCGCTAACAGTACAGCTGTCCTCCCTGTCCTCCATCACTCAGTATAACTGTCCTCGCTCTCTCTCTCTGGGTGGGTAGGATGGTCCTCCCTCTCCCCTATCACTCAGTATAACTGTTGTCTCTGGGTGTACTGCAGTAATGTGTGAATTTTGAGGTCCCACACTTACCGAAGTCTCCCGTCCTGAGCAGCTGCGCCCCCTGGGATGACTTTGGTGATGAAGATGCTGGGGTCTTCTCCGATGTGAGGGTTGTCTGTGCCGCCGGCAATGCTGAAGCCCAGCCCGGAGTTTCCCTGAACACAGAGATAAATAAAACATAGAAGTTTTTTTTAAATATATTTTATTGCTTTTTAAAACAATTATACTTAAAACTAAACACTACAATCGTCAACACGCAAGAAGTAGAACATGTAAGTGCATGAGCAGCTGAAATAACGAAGGAATTTCTTATGTTTTATGATGTCTTCTAAAGTGAGACGCAGCCTCGAAGTTGGTGTGACGTGTTTGCTGTTTAACAGGAAGATTATGTTTGTTGTACAGCAGCATGAGCTGCAGTTTCTACAATTACAGCACTGCAGTAGTGATGAATAAAAAAGGGAGAAGATCAATTCTGGATAAAGTCGGTTTCTAAAGGCCGGAGCCAGAACAGCAGCTCGACCGCTGGAGCTACTCTGACGTGTGTCAGGAGGCTCAATATTTGTGTAAAATGTAAAGATTAGATTTGAAGCATCAAACAGCGAGTGTGTGTGTGTGTGTGTGTGTGTGCGTGTGTGTGTGTGTGTGTGTATATATGTGTGTATGTGTGTTAGACTCTGATCCAGATGCCGAGAGCAGCTCTGTTCATTTACACTGAAATAATAAAACCAGGCTGAACTGGGTCACAGAAAAGATGAAGAAAGAGAGAGACAGAGGGGGAGAGATACAGAGGGAGAGAGGGAGAAAGAGAGAGAGAGAGACAGAGAGAGAGAGACAGAGAGAGAAGGACCGAGATAGAGAGTGAGAGACTGGTTGAGTGAGGGATTAAGTGTGAGTGAGGATGGTGTGTCAGTCAGTGTGTGTGTGTGTGTGTGTGTGTGTGTGTGTGTGTGTGTGTGTGTGTGTGTAGCTCTGGCCGGACTCTACTGCCTACAACATCTGTGTTTTTTTTTTTAAATATTAAAATACAGAGCCTCGACCCGGTGCGTCGCGGGAGGGTGCGTCGCGGGAGGGTGCGTCGCGGGAGGGTGGCTGGGGTGTGGGGGCTCACCGCGGAGGACCGGGCGTCTGCTCTTATTAAGATGAGCGAGAAATTATTAACCCCTTCCAGTCCAAAGTCATTACTGTCCTGCAGCTCTGAATACATTTACATAATTATTTAAATGCAATTACGGGGTTTCATAACTCATTACAGTCAGTTACATAATTATTCACTGATACGGAAACTCTGGACTGTTTTTTCGCATGGACGTTTAAAACATCATTTTCAAAACTGTGTTTCATTCATTTCCACTGTTTTACTGCTTATTTACACTAGTGACGAGTTTTAGTACAAGCTCCTCCTTTGCAGGGACGCAGACACGCAGAAATTTAAGTTCTATCCATTTATATTATATATAATCCAACACTTTTCATATGAAAGTATATAAATTATTTATATATCTTGCCTGTGCAAACTAATGACACTATGTGTGTGTGTAACAATAGCTGTGTATTGCCATCACTCAATGAGCTCCTATTAAATTGTATTAAATCATAATAAACGAATCGTATTAATTTATAGGTCACAAAAGGATGCGTTAGTTGCCGCGGCGATGGCTGCTGATTCCAGGAGCAGATCAAAAATCCAACACAGGAATGTGAGCAGCGGTCAACGAGAGGGGTGTGTGTGTGTGTGTGTGTGTGTGTGTGTGTGTGTGTGTGCTGTTCACTGACCGAGAGCTCACATGACTGGCATCACGCCAGATACCAATCAGGCCAATAAACTAAATTAGAAGAGATTATCCTGTTCACAGACTCTCAGCACCCCCCCCCCCCCACTCTGTCTCTCTCTCTCCCTCCCTCCCTCCCTCTGTCTGTCTCTCCGTCTCTCTCTCTCTGTCCGTCTTTCCGTCTCCAAGGCTCGACCCGCACCAGCACCGTCGGAACAGGAGACTCTCCAGAGTCAGTGGCTAAACTGGGTATGTTCTGGGTGGAGAAGAAAAAGAACACTTACTCGTTCAAGTGTGATCTCCTCATACTCATAATCCGCCTCTGTGCCGTTCACCTGCAGCGCACACACACGCACAAAAATTAGGGCAAGAATACCAACATCTATTAAAACAATTCAGTCCATTCAAGTATAAAACTAAAAGAAAGGATGTGAGTTTTCATGCCTGTTTACATTGTTTAAGGTCTAAAATATTAGAAATGAACAAGGAATGCAGAAATGGGAAAAACGCCCTCGTGTTAAATGTCCATCAAACCGTCGTGTCTAATGTATTCCCAGCCTCCCGCTCGTTCTGAAGAAGCCCACTGACTCAGACGGCCACAGCAGTGAGGACCGACCTCCTGCGTATCCAGCTCTGCGGCCGAGGAATGTGCTAATTATGTGCAGATAATATCTGTAAATTTATGTAAACATTGTCAAGATATCGGTGGTGAAAGGGATCCAGGTTCTGCAATGCACATGTCTGAGTTCATTCTTACTAGATTACACCAGGCGACAAAAAAAAGAGTTCCATTCTATTCTGTTGTGTTTCTTCTACAATCTCGGTGCTGATTCCGGTGGTAGTGTTTATTTTCATGGAGCTTCAAGGGTTTAGTTAGAAACTTCATTTTTAGGAAAAACTAAACTCGATGTCTCGGCTGACGGTCTTTTGTTCTACTTACAACTTTTTGTATATGCCGACTTTTTGTCCGTTGCCGACTCTCACGCACTGAGCAAGAGACACGCATCAGTGAGACTAATATGAAAATAATAGCAGTATTACAATAACCTTAATGAAAACTATAGAGAATTTAGTTTCTCTGTAGAACCACTGAAGTGAGGGAAAAAATGATGTTCTGAATCAGCAAAACTTGACTAAGAAACATCAAAAATTCAAGAAACATCAAGAAACAGACCTTTCATAAAAAAATTGTTAACCAGTGTTATGAATTTAAGAGAATAATAATAATAATACATTTTATTTTTAAGCGCTTTTTACTTCGTGGCCAGTTGCTTCCTGGGAGCCGTACCAGTAGTGAATTTGTGGTGGTCTGCTTTGATCTGGCCAAACTAGCGAAGTGAGTTGCCACAAGAAAAATATCGAAAATAGTAAAATATAAAGATTATACAATCCTATGTATTGATCTGATGAATATTTACATTAAATCATAAAACTTTAAAAAATGCCAAGCAAAAACATGCCAGACGGAGCAGCATCAGTCTCGCCTGCGATCCCGTAACCTAGCAACCTCAATGCCGGCTGGGTGGAGTGTCAGTACACGCTGGGAGAGGGATGCAGTAGATCCCTCGGCAGTATCAGGAGGATGAAGTCGTTACAGAGTGGGAGTTAATGACGGTAATGATGGTGCAGCAGCTGAGCCCCTCGCTACCGCCAGCTGTCAATCAAAACCAACAGCATTGCCCACATTCCTGCACAGTCAATGTTCTTCATGCTCCCGCTCCTGCACATGGAGAAGAAACCGTGTATCTCCACTCCTCACGATGGGAGGACTCCAAGAAGAATGGACCAAAAAAATGACTCAAGGCACTTCTAGGCTAATGACTGTTTTAGTTTCAGGACCTTGGACAGAGCCAAACTGCCCAGACTGGTCACATCCTCAGTCCAGCTAACAGTTACGCCCTAAAATGTTGATCTGACTATTCATACCACGTTCATACCAAATCTGGTCAGATGACACTACAGGCTTGCACACATACGCGCATTTAGACGGGGCCAGCGTGGGCCAAGGCCCCTGTAGAATTGCTCCTGGCCCCTGAACTGAACAGCCAATGATTTAAATATTAATTTCTTACCGCGACATGCGCTGGCTCGAAGAGTGGAACTAACGCTGTGTGTGTTATCTGGAACCTGAAGACCAGCAGTGAGGTGATGACAGTGTGATTTGAAAATAACTAATAAAAATAAACGAAAAGCTGAATATAAAGAACAATACAGAATCCCTACATGTAACGTGGATCAGCATTCGTGGATTCAGTCTAATGCAAATTTATTTCTGAGAACTGAACTGTAACCGAACTATGTTGCAGTTAATACACTGAAACGTTGTCAAGCATGTAGCATGTAGCATTACTGTTCCGTGTTCTGTCCTCCTATTCTAGTGTTTTAACACACCCCCAATTTAACAGTCATCTTTATTTTTAGTTAGTTATTTAGTAAGTTGTGCCCTGTCTAAACATGTGGGTAGAGTGTTATTTCAGCGTTTCTTTTGTGTTGCTAACGCTACATGCTAATCCTAACCGTTTTCTGATTCTGATTATTTATTTACCTTTAATTTCATTTTAAACTTAGTTTAATGTATTACCCTTAAAGAAAAGTCTTCTGGGAGCAGATTTGGGGGGATATTTAGGGTTTACACGATAAAAATAGGAATTTTTAAGCAACCAAAATCTCCTGAGTACACATGGTCGTGGCCTCAATGGTCGTGGCCTGGTTTCCACAAAAGAGAAGACACCGGGAGCCGCAAAACTCTTAAATGAAGATAACATTGCATATATTGTGGTTTACTTGTATGCTGTAATGTATGCTTGCTTGTAGGCTAGTGTGTTGCTTGTGAAATTTTATTAATTCAAAGAAAACATTTTGAAAACACAAAAAATTTAACACGTGTATTTTAGTGTTAGATCACAATAAACTTCACGGCTGACAGCATCAACTGACGTAATTTCATCATGCTCAGAATCAGAATCGCGTCTATTGTCCTATTGGAGGAGTAGCAGCTCTGCAAGAGACACATGGGTGTGGTGTAGGAACATGGTGTAGGAACATGCTTAAGAGACGTCATCGACCGGAATGTATGTGTCGTTCACATACTTGCCGATTCTGACTCTGATTCTGACTCTGCAACCGGCGCTGTACGATGGACTATGGGTCCAAAGTCCACCGGACCTTTGCTGTGTCTGCTGGCTGCAGATGGCACTGATGTGTTGCCGGCAGGCTGCAGGGCTAAACGATAGTGCAGCAGTGTCGTATCAGTGTTAAATTATTATTTATTTTCCAAAGCCACATGGAGCCGCAACATAAGGATGAAAGAGACGCATGCGGCTCCAGAGCCGTGGGTTGCCGACCGCTGGACTATATATACTAAATAAAACTAAAAGGAATAAATACAAACACCATCCTACAGTAAACAGTGATCTAGTATATCAGTGAGTTCTTGTGGAAGTTCAGTATTACTGTAGTTTAACCAGAAACCTGGTTCGACTCAATCAGTCCTTCTTTAAATTAAATCAGGAGCTGCTGACGGAGTTTCACCAACCAAGTAAATAATTATTATACCAAAATAAATAAACACACACACACACACCCGGTTCAGTTCATCTGCATACAGAATCCTTTCCAGCTATATTTGGCCTCGTAATCAAGTCACCCTTACCAGGCGAATCTCTGAGGATCACTCACACCTTTCCTCCTGAGCTGAATCTGCCCATGGAGACCAATTAGACAGACCCCAATTACGGGAGACAAAAAGCCACCGCCCCCCCAGGGCTCCATATGCTACTGCGAGCTGCTGCTTCAGCAGAAAGGGCCGAACCGAGTGTGGCGTGTGAAGCACTGGGTAAGAGACGAGCATGCG
>JBBPDE010000040.1:25161164-25171164 GCA_037974605.1 Nannopetersius ansorgii | reverse complement strand
TCCACTCAGACCCTCAGACCAGGACCCCCTGACTGACGTGACCCAACACCCTGTCGACAATAAATAAACCCAAACATCTCACTCGCGACCATTATGTCATGCCTGAGGTACGTTAAACACTCATCTTTAATATTTACATTTAACGTTTTAGAAATTGTGCAATCCCCCTCCCCGTCATTCCTTCATATTCTGTATTAAAATGAGTTCAGTGATTTACTGCAACTTCCACAAATTCCACAAACACAAATTCCAAACATACTGCAAATGTTCAAACACACAGTAAACACAGAATTAACAGTGTGTTTAACTCGAACCGCTTTAAAGTCAGTGTGTGTTTAACTCGAACAGCTTTAAAGTCAGTTTGTGTTTAACTCGAACCGCTTTAAAGTCAGTGTGTGTTTAACTCGAACAGCTTTTAAGTCAGTGTGTGTTTAACTCAAACAGCTTTAAAGTCAGTGTGTGTTTAACTCAAACAGCTTTAAAGTCAGTGTGTGTTTGAGCTCTGTTAGGACCACCACTCACAGCCTGAACTCTTTTAGAAAAGCTCTCCTGTCATTCCTTTAAATTTTCTTGAAGTATGTTCCAAAGCTGTTCTCTGTCCAGATGATCCATGCTCCTTCAGTAATGTAGAGATCTGGGCTTTGGGGGCCGATCCAGTTTTTTCTATCCTGGTGTTCTATCAAGGTGTTTGACTGTATCAACTGTGGGTTTGGGATCTTTGTTTTAATGGTGAATAATGAAGCCACTGCCATTCATATGCTTTTGTTTTACTAGGGGCTCAAGACTTTTGCACAGGGCTGTATATTTCCTATTTTATGTTGAATGGAGTCACAGCCTAAGGAGTTACATTCATTATTAAAACACTTATTTTAGGGCTGCTCTCAGAACTGAGGCTGTCATTGCCCATCAAAATATAAGACAGTTACATTTTTATTGTTAAAACGATGAGAACGAAAGTCCACTAAGCAACAAAGATATTAATAAATTGTTGTTTTATACTGGTTTTATATTATTTTATTGAAAAAAAAAAAACAGTGAAACTTTTTACTGCAGCGCAGACGCAGGGCACTCTGGGGTCAATTAATCGATTAGTCATCCATTAATTCCTGTAATTAATTGAAAATAAGTAAACTGTTTACTTCTGAGAGTCAAAACAAGAACACACACTACCACACACACCCTCACACACAGTACCACAAACGCACACACAGTACCACAAACAAACAAACACAGTACCACAAACACAGTACCACTAACACACACACAGACACACAGTGACATTAACACACACCCGCACACAGCTTTTATCCTTTAGTCCACCGAATGTTCACTCGACTGTCTCTGTTTTACTTTTAGTCTAAACATCGTTCACACCTGTTTCTTTCTGAACACCTCACTATCCAGCCTTCTCACTCACACACACATGACTACAGGTCTGCTTCCTGAAATATCACTATTTTGTGTACAGCACTGTCCAAAAGTCTCAAGCCACCCCTTCATTACTTCAGACGTTCTTGTATGTTAATGTGTTCTGGAGGAACAGTTCTCCAGGCTTCCTGAAGGACTTTCAACGTCTCTCATTTCAAGTCCAGTCCATGTCAGTCCTTAAAGTCAGAACCTGATAATATAAAACTTCATCAAATTGGTTCCCATTTCTTTAATTTAATCTACTTAATATGAAATTACTAGTGTTTACACATCTGTACACAAAGCAAACGTGATGCTAGCTGTCAGTGTAAACACGGATAATAAGCAGTGCTACAGATGTTACACATCTGTGTTTACACATCTGTAACACTGTTTATTATCAAACACTGAGTGTGTTACAGATGTATAAACACTGATAATATACACTGAGTGTGTTACAGATCTGTAAACACTGAAAATAATAATCACTGAGTATTACAGATTTGTAAACACTGATGAACACTGAGTGTGTTACAGTGTTTACAGTGTGTGCACATATCAGACAGTGCGTTAAAGATGTGTAACCATTGATAAACACTGTGCATTACAGATGTGTAAACGCCAGTTTATATCAGAGTTGTGTGCAGGGGTCGTTCCTATGCAGAGCTCTAGTGCAGACACAAATACAAAAGCAGCATCGTTCATTTTCCATCAGCATCATGCTGTTCAATAAGCCTTCAAAAACATTTGTATGCGCGCACACACACACACCCTCTAAAGTGTATAACATTCCGTTCAGAGAGATGCTGTAGACTCAGCTGACAGTGCTATACACTGTCAGAGGGGGGCAGATGGAACCACACCGCTGTCGGAATGTTGTCCCAGCTAGAAGCTAAAACTGGTGCTCATCAATAGCATTGATTCGAGCCCTACTTTACCGCTCCACATTAAACCCTTAATTGTAGAATTAATTGCTGTAAATGAAATGAACAAACAAACACAAAAAAAGAACAAAACACAAAAGGAGGACCACCATGTTCCTCCAGTGGCTTCAGTCGACAACTTAAACACGCCAAGTCCATTAAAAAGTCCCCAGATGCCGCATGTTCCTCTGAAAGCATGTCTGCTGGTTAAAGCACACAATAAAGACACAGGAAAAAGAACCACAAACGAAAAAAGCAACAAACAGGAACCCAGAAAATCTGTTTCACAGCCAACAAGAATTCTCCCAGGCACCAATCAACATGTTTAGAGCATTTGCATATCTGTTTTGCATAACTTTACCCAATATATACTGGTAAAAAAGCACCTGCATGACTAAAAGTTATACAAGATGCTCTTTGATCGCATGGCTGAAACGATGGACAGCAGGGTTTCATTCAAACAATCGACCGACAAAAGAAAAGCTATTCTAGGCAGTATCACGATATCTACTGCCAATTAACTGGAACACTATTAATAATTATGTATGCATATCATGGTACTTAACACTGACCACCTGCATCTGGATAATTTGATTTACATGTGACAATAAAAGTAATTTGTGGAATATAATCACATTTTGGAATATAAAAGTGACACCATATGGTTCTTTTGATCCACTTCAGCTGTTTTCAAATAGAGGACAAATACTGAGATACTCTGAACAGGAATATTTGTGATATTTTGGTCACTGCAGACTCACTACCAACTACTAAAATGCTATAGAACAAACAAGAACTCGGCTTCTGTACAAATGATCAAGACAAGGAGACATCATTCCAACCCAGCAAGGAAGACTTTGGAAAGTCCTTCCAAAGGTACGCCTCTGATTTATCACCTCACGTACCTTATCGAATAAAAGCTCGGCCCGGAGCAGCTCAGCCCTGCCGGGGAACCTCTCTCCTGGGACGGTCACCTTGGCCGTGCTTTTGGTGGGACTCTTCTTCACGCTGTCGCGCAGGTTTAAGAACTTGGCCTTGGTCTTGCCGGCGCTGGCAGGCAGCGTGCAGGAGCTGTACGCCGTCTGAGGCTGAGAAAGCTGGTGCCTGAGGACTACCCTCGGATGCCTTTTCCTTTCCGGAAGCCCCTCCTCGGTACCGTCGGAACCCCGAGAGGTGTAGTCGGGACTGGAGAAGTAGGTGGTCATGCCTGGAGCGAAGATGCCAGAAGGCGAGCTCACCATCAGAAGGAGGATACTGAGAAGAAGAGTTGATGAGACGAGATGCTGAAGCTAAGGGATGTTTTCCAGCTGCGAGCTTAGAGGGGAGGGGGTGGTTCTGAAGCACCTTGGTGACAAACAAGGAGAATCCTCCCCAGCTCGTTCCACTGCTGCGTACGTACGTGTGTGTGTGTGTGTGTGTATAGTGGGCTGCGAGTCGCTGACACACATGCAAACACGGTCCTACTGTCTAGCGTTCTGTCGCTCTTGCTCAGTCGCTTTTGCTCTCATCTCCTCATGTTCCCGTGCCAATTAGCGAGCTCCAATGGGCACAGCCAACAGGAGCAGAGGGGCTGTTTCCTGGCATGAATAATCAATGCAGAGCTCGAATGCACACACTAAAGCCAGCTTTGCCTCAACTGCAGAGCTGAAAAGCAAAAAGGAACCTTTGCACAAAGTCAGGTGGTTCCCAGTCTTAATCCTGGAGAACCGCATTTCCCGGCAGATTTCCCTGCTTTAACACACTTGATCCAGATAATTAGCTAATTAACCAAACTCTTCCTGGAGCAAAGTGGGTGTAAGAGCAGCACATACTAAATATGTAGGGCAGTGGCTCCAGGACCACTGCCATGACTGTCACAAACAAAGGCAAAGCCATATGCGCTAGGCAGAGAATGGCTGTTTCTTGAGCTCTCCATTCCAGACACCTCTGCTCACCCACTCTGCCGAAGCTCCAGCCAGAACTGGATATTGCGGAGTTATTTACAGGTTACACGGTTCTCCTTATGCTTCAAATAACAGATCTCAACAATTCAATTAGAGACAATCCGATCCCAGTGTTGTGAAGAACATGTTCCTGCTTGGTACAGTGTTATGGTAACAGATGGCTTGTCACTGTGTGGATGCAAAGAGTCTTTATGTTGGGTAAATTATGAACGGAGGGATGAATAATACAGTCATGGCCGGGATTGCATTGACATGATTGTGCCGGGCTATTGGATTGGCGCGTAAATGGATTTGGATTTGATGAGCGCAGGAAAAACAGGGTGAGTTGGGGGAGCATCATCATTCTGAACCTGCTGCAATTATAAAAATCTATTTGCGCATGATTGGATTGCAGAACCCATCCTATTAGGACTGTTTAATTAATTATCAACATCTCCCGCGTGAGGAAAAGCAGCAAATGTTCGTTGGGAATTGTTCTGAACGTTCGCACCACACCACACTGCAACAGTGGTTAACATAAGAGGGTATAAATCTAAATTCCCAAGGATTTGGTCAGGATTAGGATCAGCCCGACAGCAAGGCTGCCTTCAGTCAAAAGTGCAATTATATTGCCATCTACTGGCCAAACATGGGCCTGCACAAAATGAGGAGGAGTATTTTGTGAAATGAAATGATTGCCAATTGCATTTTGATGTGAAACTGCTACATAAGCCAAGGAAATGCACTCCTACTGCATCAGTCTCTGTGAGATGTCCTTGTTATGTCTTCATTACACATTGCATAAGAAACCTGAAAATAAGTTCTCATTTTACATAGAAGTGCCTTCAATAAAAAATTGTTTTAACTTGCTGGTCTTGCTCCATTTCAAGGGAAGCATGATTTGAGTAATGAAAATTGTCCATTATATTTCATTACTACACATTAGCTCAATTATGCTCACAAAATGATTTGTGAATTAGTATTGAAATAAATCACATACATATGTGCTCCAAAGGCATCCTTTAGGGATGCAGGTAGAACTTAATAAAAACAATCTGGGTCAACATCTGCAAGAGCAAGTTTTGCATCCCAAAAACTATTAATATCTGAAGCCCTCTGCAAACAAACACCTCTCCTTTTCCTTTCCCTATATGTCCTCATGGCAACTCACAGTACCCATGCCCAGCTGACCTTACCTGGTCGGCTCTGGCTGCAACACAGTTGGTGAAGGCATTGAGGCGAGTGAGGACAGCCAGAACACGGCGCCAGCGGGACGGAGCAGCTTCGGGAGGCTCTTCGGAAGAACTGCGCAAGGACCAGTGGCGGAGCCGGGGTCCCACAGAGCCGCCATGGGTAGAGCTGGTGCTGCCACCTCGACTCCCTCTGGAGTACAAGGTGTTCCCACCAAAGATGTAGTTCATCACCAGCTGACACACTCCACTCCTGAGCGTGGCACTGACAAGGACGGAAGCAAATCTTGCCCGAGGCAAAAAGAGAGAGAGCAATTTCCTTAATTACAAGAGCGGCTTCCTGTGTTGGGCTGTATCTGGTGGTTTCATCTGTACACTGTCCTCGTGACCCTGGGGTTCTTCAGACACTCCTTCACGCCCACCGAGCCTCCAAGCTGCAACCAGTGGAACAGGGAGAGTCGATCTCAAGCAAACGGCAAAGGGGAAAAATCGTAGTGAGGCTACATGCTCTCCCAACCGCCAACAATGTTCCAAGAGCTCCCACTTAATCGCCCCGCAGCTGCTACAGTGAGGCTCTCGTTTGTCCCCCGCATCATCAATCAAACAGTAGATCTGAAAGGCGACAATCGGATTACAGCAGACTGCTCAATTCCTCACTGTGCCGAGTTCAACAGAAGTTCTTTGTCTGAATCCAGTCAAAACGAGATTATTCCAATCTTTATTGGCTTGGCCATCGCTTCACCAGAAGCAACCACCCAGATTAAGATGAAAAAGTAAACAGATGTCATTCAGGTCTAATCATTCCAGATTCTGAACTATTTCCAGAACGGGTTAGGAAGAGTTTATCATCACGCCATTAGGTTTCTTCTGAGCTGGCGCTCCAAGAGTATCTTTCCAGTTAGAAGCTTCCTGAGGTGTGCCACAGGTGTCGGATGAGTCGGGTAATTTTGTCACCAGGCTCTGCTCGGCTCTCCTGCGGGAGCCAAAGCCATGGCAACCGCTCACACATCTAAGAGAGCCAGCAGGATTTCCCATGCAGGTTCCGCTCTCCCGGCCCGCACCAGACTCCACTGTAAACAAGCCCCTCAGCTTCATCTGCTGACATGTTCATTAGTGTGCAGGGTGGCAGAAAAGCATTAGCGCTCGTGCGTCGACACTGGATCAGTGCGTGGGGGAACTCGGAAAACATTTTTTGTCGTACAGCAGGTACGTCTTTTGCGTGGGGGTGGCACATGAACAATTATAGTGAGTTGTTTTTGTTTGTCGCCTTAAACATTGATTCCGGAGTGTCTATCCCAACAAGTGTCAAGCGTCAATAAGAAGGCTGATGCCAGATATGGCAGGAGATCAATAATACATTCCCAATTACCCCTGAACACACTGTGTGCATGCCTAATGAGAAGCCTGCAAGACCCATTTGGAGCCGTTTCTTAGAGCTAAACCTGCTTGTCTGTCACATTGCTAATTGACAATTAGCCCACCATACTGCAGTACTATAATTGCACAGGGGTATCAAACAAGACGAGTAGCAGCAGATGGAAAGTCTGGCAAAAACCAACAAGATTAATCCACCTTGCTGGCAAACCACCTCAATAAGCACCTGTTTAGCCAAGGGATCGTCAAGGTTGGCTTCATCTTTCCTACAATGACTCTCCGGTGACTGAGATGTCTTGAATATCCATTGTCGATAAATTTGTCCACCCAAAGCCAGGGTCAGGGCCTTTTGCCCACTGGTCAGTGTCTGAATGGATGCTGTCTGGACCATTCTTTCGCTTGATTTGGTTCTATGATTAATGCCAGTTTCCATGCCCTGTCTGGCGTACGGGAGGGGAGGAGTCATTGCTGATTGCCTCCTCATATTCCCTGCAGTGTGGCCCACCAGTTAACCCTTATCTCAAAGACAAATTCAATCCATCTACACCCTGACAGCTACAACACTCAGCAAACTACAGCAAGAGGGAAAAGTCCCAAGAGGGCCTAATTAGCTCCAGTGGAGGGAATCAAAACAGAAAGCGAGATTCCAATCTACAGGTTAGGTATCAGAATCCTTCGAAGCCAAGCAATGTATCTTTTTTCCAGGGTGTGTGGTGCGAAATATTAACACTGCAAAGCACGACAGTATGTCGCATCTCTAACGTTGCATTTCTGAAGAAAATAATCCTTGTGTGTGTGTGTGTGCGCGCAGCTGGCTGTATGTGTGTGTCAGAGACTGCGAGCACTGCTGCATGACATGAGCACGCAGGTTGCCAGGCAGCAGGGGGAAGAGGTATGTGCTTCCACGTTTTCCCATTAGAGCGCGCAGACATGCTGGACATCACAGGGCAATCTGCTGCAACAGACCCCACAATAAATCCCACAATCCAGCCACCTTTCTCCAGCCTTCTCAACAGGCAATGACGAACCGCAACAAAATGACGCACCTCTGCTCCATCAGTGCACAACAAGCTACCCGTATTGCTGGCAATCACGTGCTTCATTTCGAGGTAAACAAGCGTTAGCATCAATAAATTGGGAGATGCTGGATGCAATCAAACAGACTTCAGCCTTTAGTGATCTCAACCAGGCGACTCAGCACACATGTGTGAGCCCTAAGAGGTGCGATTGATGCCATCACACACACTTTTCTGTCATGCATGTCCGGTTGCTCGAATGACTCCCCTTCCCTCCCCTCCACACTGCAGCTTTCCAGACTTACCAACAAGTGCAGATGAAGTCTCTTGGTCCTCCTCAGAGTGCCCATGATGCGCCGGCCCATCTTTTTGGCATACCACACTGAGTTAAGCATGGCTGGCCAGTGTGTGTGTGTGTGTGTGTGTGTGTGTGTGTGCTCCTTCAGCAGCCCAACCTATGTTGGCATCTCTCTCTCAGAGACACGATGCGAGAGCTGGCGACGAAAACATGCCTCACAGGTTATGTGAACCTGTGACGAGCGGTGGAGAGACAGAGAGAGAGAGAGAGGAGAGAGAGAGAGGGAGGCAGCGGTTGTCTGACGCACACTGCTGCAGGGAGGGAGAGCAAGAAAGTGAGGCAGAGGGAAAGTGAGGGAGAGAGATGAAACGAGACAGAGGACAATTCACAGGCTCTGCATCCCCAGCACGCTGCTTGATTCACCTCCTGCCTCGATCTGTGTGTGTGTATGTGTGTGTGTGTGTGTGTGTGTGTCGCTGCGCGATGCAGGGCTACGAGCTCGGGGCAAAGCAGGTGCCTCCGTCTGCCTCTTACAGCTCCAAAATGAGTCAGCAGGAAGCAGAGAGGCTTCGGCTGGAACTCACTCTCTCTGTCTTTCTCTCCCTCCTGACACAGCTGTTTCAGTCCACTTCAGCACCGATACGCTCTCTCTCTCACTCCCTCGCCCACTCTTCAATCGTGGTATCCGTAAGATGCCCCGTGAGCTGCGTCCTCCTCCTGTTTATTGCACAACCTCCCTTTTATGCCCTGCGAGTCCCGGCTCAGATGTCGGCCCGGTCTCCTGTGATCCTCCCTGTGCCTCAGAACCTCGTCCTCTGTGTCTCGGGTCCTCGACCGCGGCGTCTATCTGCTGTACTCCACGGCCTCAAAGGGAGATGTGGACAAGGTTGACGTCACTGACGGGAAACTGCGACGGGGGAGGCTCAAGGCTCATCATTCGCACAAGACAAAGTGATCAAATGATCCAAACACACAACCTTGAGCCCGCAAGAACAGCAACGAGAGCTCCTGTGTACCTTCAACGCCACGCAGTGACACTGCAGTTCACTTCTCATTCATCCGAACCTGCTTACTGAAGTTCCATTTACAACTGAACTTCAAACCCACGCAGCTCCAGCAAACTGATACTTGTAGTTTGGTTCCCTTGATCGGGATTAAAGCCGAAATGTAAACACTGTTGCTCTTCAGTTCAGACTTCCGCTAAAAACCTTATTAGGGAAGGACGATGATATCAGGATCATATCAGTATTGGAAGATATGTGACAAATAAATAAATATTGGTAGTTGGTCAGTATTTTAGAACAATATTGTGTTCCAATGGTACCGTATGATTGGCTACATGGTGACTCCTATCTAAAGGTGCACCTCCTTTAACTGCTAAAACAAGTCGAAGCCCCCACTTAAACACAATTTTTTGATTACGGATTATTTAACCATTAACTAAATTAAATACTGTAACCTCCCCACCACTTTAACGCGGATCAGCAGTCGTGGTTTCAGTCCAACGCAGATTTTTCTTAGAACTGCACTAATAGTTGTTGGCTGAAACCTCCTCACTAAAACTGCAGATATCCGCAGAATGTTTTTTCTCGCACTTTTGTGACGTCCGAGCTTCATCTGCCATGCACCCTTGTCACAGCAATATATAATTTAGCTACATTTCCATATTAAAAAATGAACATTTCCTGACATATTTTATTCCAGCCTTTAATGAGACTAGAATACGAAGTTAAAATGTTGTTTTATCAATATGACAATAACTGTAACCCTACGCAAATCATGTATTAATCCGTTATATACACTACCGGTCAAAAGTTTTAGAACACCCCATGTTTTCTGTTTGTTTGTATTGAAATTCAAGCGGTTCAGT
>JBBPDE010000040.1:25082043-25093229 GCA_037974605.1 Nannopetersius ansorgii | reverse complement strand
AGACATTGTTTTTTGGTGTATGTGTATGTATATATATGTGTGTGTGTGTGAGAGAGAGAGGGATAGAGACATTGTGTGTGTGTGTGTGTGTGTGTGTGCGCGCGGGCGCGTGTGTAGGACCTGTGAACCTGCGCCCGGAACTCAAGCCTGGTTCGGTTCAGGAGCACCCATGGATCCGATGTTTTTATATTTTGTTTTTTATTTTTTATTTGTTGTGTGTTTATGATTTTGAACGGTTTTTGTGTGTGTGTGTGATTTGACCCGCTTCTCGAGCACAGATGCAGAAATATTAATTCCACAGTCAGATGAGGACTTGCTCTTAATCCTCTGCTGCAGGGATCAGAATGATGCCAGACACATGCTGGACTGAATTTTGTCCTCCAGCCCACCTAAACCCAAACCTGTATCTGTACAGGGAAGTCGTGGTTCTGGTATCATTATATCAGAGCTGTAGGTTAGAACTGAAACCGCTTCCTTGCATCAACTACCCTGCGGTCACCTGACTATCACAGTCATTATCTATCAAGCCCTGTGTATATATGTATATAGTTCTAAGTCCACCCCTTCATGTTCGTGCCAAAATACTATTTTCTGTTTGTCAGACTTACCTTTGTCACACTGAGGAGATTTAATTAAAGAAATGGGAGCAACTGTTTTACTGACAGGCTGCAAAGAGTCTAAAGATACAAGGAGCCTAGATAAAGGAGCTCCACCCACTCAGCATTCAGCACCACCAGTATACTGATCACCGCCTGATCATCTACAATCATCTGCTTCTGGTTCTTCACTGGTTCAGGACTTCAGTTAGATGCTCTTTTTTCTGCTTGAATGATTCATACGTAGGTCACTGTGTGTCTTAACCAACAGAAACATTCCTCTGATGCTGGTCAGGTTCAGGGACTGGACTGGAAATGAGTGGCGTTTGAAGTCGTCTTTTTTTATATATATATAAAAATAAAAGCAGCATGGGTGCTTTTAGTTGTGTTTTAGTCTTTCGTCTCCAGGGAAGCCTGTCATTTGATATTCTCGGCTTCAGCGGATTTAGGCGAGACCAGGGTGTGATTTATTATGACTGCTGTCGCTAATTAACTGGATGGGAAGGTTTAGTACTCTTGGAGATCACTGGGGGCAGACTGAATATTAATGCAGCGACAGGGCGAGGAGTCGTGTTGCAACAGAGGATAACACGGGCGATGGAGGTGGAGGTGAGGCGCTTTAATGCAGAAACAGGTGTACGAGAGGTGTTTTATATTCATTAGAGACTCTTCCGAGTCTGATCTGTAGTCCTAGCAACTGCCCTCTACTTGTTGCGGAAAAATATTATTTTGAGCTTGACTTAAGAATCCTTCTATATTATAAAAGACCGCGAAGAGTACAATGATTAGAGATCTTCTAACTTTAATCAGAAACAGCCTATATATTACATTTGTTATTTATTTTTATTCATTTCATTTCATAATCTGAGTCTTTTTTTTATCCCCTATAAGACTGTTTTAATCTAATGTGCCTTAAGAACTCATATGCAAATTATCTGGGTAATTGGTAGATGGGTAGACTGAATAAGAAAATATATGTAAATGCAATGATTTTTGTGACATCACAAAAACAGTGAGTTCAAAACAGGCTTTTTCATATACAGTAAACCCCACCTCACGGGGATAATGTTCCACGAGCACCCATGTATAGTGAAAAACTGCAATGTGGTAAAACAAAATGCCTAAAAATGCCTATTTTTATAGTATTTTTATAGTGTAATCCTAAATATGCCCCTAAATCTGTTCCCAGAACACTTTCATTTTAAATGCATTACCCTTAAAGAAAATGTGAAGGTAAACCCGTCTCCGTACTTTACAGTTTACACTGAACTCCTGCAGTGCTAGAATGTAAATAGCAATGTTACCCCTTTATAGACTGGGGTTTCAAACCTCCCGCTTCTAAGTACAGCGGTATTTCAGCATCCCAAGACGCCTTTCTCTGTGTTTCTCTCCACAAGACCAAAACATTTATAGTTATATTTTATATGGAAATGTGGCTGAATTTGCATTAATATTTATGTCACAAAATTAGTATATTATATTTTTCGTAAGCGCTTAAATGCATTAAAAAAATTATATACTGCCATTAAAAAAAAAGCTGTGATGTCTGGGCCTCATCTGCCACGCCCCCTTGTTTTCATGCTGGCTTGCTAAGCTCCACGCCCAAACATAAACAACCAGCTAGAGGGTGAGGGGGCGTGTCGGACGAGGCCCGGTAAAAAAGTAAAAAAAATGCGGAGGATATATGCAGTTTCCGCATTAGTGCATTTGGTTCTCTGAATAAATCCAGGATGGACTGAAACCACGACTGCTGATATGTGTTAATGTGAGGGTTTACTGTACTGTGTGTGTATATATATATATGTATATATATGTATACAGTTTGGTACGTACCTCGGTTTTGGGGTCATGGTTTGGTATGATTCACGATACATTTTGCTTAACAAAAAGTTCTAAAGAATGAGGCTTGGTTTGTTTTTGTTTATTTTAAATAAACAACAGTGTATTAACCAGTAAACACACACTCTTGCTTATATTTTCATGTATGTGTAAGTGTTACGCCAGTAAGTGGCACTATTGCACCACACTACAACCCAGGTTTATGATTTACTTGCGCTTTTTGGTCCCTTTGTGATTCCATATTACTTCAATCAGGTCTTCTCTGTCGTACTCTATTCTTTGAAAGACATCATTTACCGAACCATGACCCATGTACCGTGACGGTTCGGTATGAATACATGTACCGTTACAGCCCTATATGTATATGTGTATATACTGATTGTGCGTGTACCATTTATTCATTACTTAAATTAAAAAAATGTGGTCAAATTCATTTTTACATGATAAAGGCCCTTTAATTGGGACTACTCCTGTTAGGTAATTCGACATGAACTCTTCCCTGGACAGATTATTCCATTTTTAAATGGGGTAAAGAATTAAAAAAAACAATAGATAATCTCTAATAAAAGTGACAGTATGTGTATCATAAGTTATAAAGGCTTAGTAGTGAGTGAAGCGGTTTTGCTGTAGTCTGTGGTGTGTGGGCATATGGTTAGAAACCTAAGATTTTCTGACCGCTGACACTTTTACTGGAGTGTCTATTTTCAGTGGAAACTCAATAGGCCCATCCAGCCGTGATTTTTACATCCCACCCACCCCAGTCAGGGGGGAGCGTGACAGCGCCGGGCCATCTGTGGGAACCCCATGTCTACTGAGGCATGAGTGATCTACAGCTCTGTGACACACACACACACACACACACACACACACACACACACACACACACAGACAGACGCTGTTCTCACACTCCCAATCTCCGCCATTCACCAAGGCCCAATTCAGACAGCGCCCGCTCTGATTGGCTGCCACTGTATGTGTATGCAAATCGGAGAGACTGAACAAAAGTGACACTGGATGTTTCTGAAGCTTTCAGTTTCTGTCATGGAGAGAAAAGAGCAAGAGAGAGCGAGGGGTGTCCGAAAAATAAAGGCCTTTTGTTTTTTCCGGTTAATTCAGGATGTAAAGGCACAAGTTTGTGGGAACATTTAATTTGAAAAAGAAGATACATTCTTTCTTTAACTGACAGATGTTTCCTTTTTTTAGTTCTGGTGCAAGTCGAAGCTTTGCTGAAGACCTCATGAGTCACATTCTGCTGCATGGGGGGTGCACCATAGGGCCAAAATATCCATATAGTGATTTTACTGCTACATATTGCAATTGCAAAGCTCTTCAATATATTAAAGGGCCCATATTATCACTTTTTTGTGGTTAAAAGGCCTGAAGAATTGTTGTACATTCACTCACTCTGTCCATTCAGCATATATATGGAAACCGAGCTGCAAAACAGGCTATTTTCCAATCACAGATTGGTTTCAACCTATAGCAGTTTAGCCTCGCCCATTCAGGCTGAGTGTACTGCCTCTTGCTGCCCTCTAAATGAGCTTCAGCCAATCAGAAAAAAGATAATTTACATATACAAGAACAAATGATGATGAATTATAAATTGTATTTTGGTACACAAACCCACTGTAGAATACTGGCCCTTTAAAAACACCTCCGCCAATCAGGGTCTTTAATGGTTGTTGGATTACATGAAGACCTCATTCACCAGAACACCCAGTTACTCACCTGGGGCTGTGATTGGTCGCCCTGTCAGAAACACTGTGATTGGTTAGAGACTCATTTACATATTGCATGTAACTGGATCCACTCAGAGCTGCTAAAAGAGAACAGATTGAGCTTCTGTCTAGTTACATCAACATCACGACATCTGCTACAGCCGTGACTTTTTACACCACGTACAATATTTGGCTCTCTAAAATCCACTATTATTTAAATACCACCCTATCCAGAACTGCATTGTTCATTTGGGAGGCAAATTAATTCCTAATTACTACTAAATAAAGGATTTAAATTCCTAATATTATATTATTTGAATTAGCCAGGACTGGCACCTAAACTCAACCACACACACATATGCACAGACAAAACAACATTATCATTATTTTGGTTCATGGTGCAGTTTCTAACAGTTAATTAGTGTTACTTCAAATATTGCAGGCAAGGCTAAACTTGTTTTAAACAGTTAGGGTATTTTAGTTCATTGTAATGTTTTTGATAGTGTTTTGTGAATCTAATTCATTTAGTTTTTTTATTTTTTTTTTTATATTTTACTGATTTCTTCGTGTACCACTAGAGGGAGCTCCAGTACCAGTGTAAGGTGCACCACAGCTTTAGAACCAGTGTGCTACAGTGTTTCCCCTACCAGTAAATATTCCAGGCTCATTTGTTGCCAGATGTTTGGTTCCCAGCGACTGTTCTTGTGTAGGTTGGTGTTTTGACAAAGGAAATTTTTGTTTTTAAAAAACTCAATATATTCAAATGCAATGAATGCAGATTGTAAGTCCAGCACTCATCAGATTGTTTACATTTGAGTGTGGTGTGGTAGTCTGTGGCAGAAAAGTGCTGTAGTGTTCAAAATAGGCTTTAAACTCCGGATTTCCAGATTTTTTTTACAAGCTGAAGTATCAGTTTGAGCTGAATGCACTAAAAAGTGGTGCTGCAGCCCTGAACAGGAGGTAATACATATTTTAATTGCTTAAGGTTTATTGGTTTGCAGATCATGTTTTATTTTTTCCTGGGTGCAAAACTGGGTGCTGTCATTGTGATGTCACAAATACATTTTCAGATCAGGTTTTGGTTATTTTTGTTTACCACAGGGCGAAGTATTTTGAATTATTCTGTTTCTGTGTTTTTAGTTTGTCATTTTGTAAAAAAATATGCTGTCTGACTTCCTGTTTATGCAAAGTGGATGCAACTGTTTTCTGCACTTCACAGTACAAAAAGGTTCTTGTTGTTTTATTTGTTTAGTCTCTTTTTAAAATGTTCTTATCAGCAGGTAACTACTTGCAACTCATGTAACTTTAAAATTTTTACAAGAAAATAACTCACTGTCCTCATACCAGGAAATCTTTTTCCTTCATAAATAACATCTTACTCATTGATGTTCTTATTCACTTGTTAGCAGATGCTAGTCATTCTAAATAAAGTCCCTGAAGAAAGGGATTCAATGCACCAGTTTTAGGAGGCCAGGGGTGAGTGAAATCAGTTAGTATCTTACTCTCTTAGCATCTTTGGGACAGGAGTGTGTTAGCTTCTTTGGGACAGGAGTATCTTAGCTTATTTAGCATAAGAGTGTGTTAGCATCTCTGGGACAGTGATGTCTAGTCTTATCTGCAAAGGGACAGCATGGTTCAGGTTTTCATTGTAATACATGGAACTGCTTGACAACTGAGACCAACAGATTGAGCAAGTGGAATCGAGTGAGCTTCTGCTTGATTGTCATGGAAATCTACAGCCATACTGGCCCTTTGCAGATAACACTGGACACCCCTGTTCTCAGAGTTTCTAGGAGCTAGGCCTTCTTTGCAGCCTTGGGAAGTACATTGGTTTATTACAGGACCCTTTCTTATCTATCTTCTTATCTGTCATTAGGATATAGGAAAAACCACCCCAAGGATATGCAAAAAGAATGTAGGACTGATATATTCTAGATCAGCTCTTCTTCCTTTATATAACATGTTATAAAAGATATCCCTGGATCGGATTACAGTTTGCATGTAATGTTTCATTATTCTTCATGCCAGTTACCTTGCACAACATCAGTGGCTAATGGATGTAGGCCGAGGCTTGAAATCAAGCCATGCATTAACACCACGTCGATCCTCGTTACCTCCCGAGTGCTGTAAAGGAGGGCCATCAGCACTGTACTTTTTGCGAGGAAAGTTGGAGGACAGAGGGGAGAGAAAGTGAAGATAAGAAATGGAATAGGATGGTGCAGTCTATTAATAGACTGTGCCACTGTTAGTGAACTCCAAGGGCATCGTGCCGAACTGTCTCATCCGGACAACAGTCATAAATATTTGAGAGCATAGCCCCCCACCCACCAATGCCCGGTGGAGTGGCAGGTGAAAAGGCCTGCATGGGGAAGACCATGCTGCTTATAAACCATTAAGTGTGCATAATCACATTAAACTCGCTATATACACACTCAGCACTAACAAGAGATTTTTGTACCTTTAAGCATCTGTACACCCATTTCCCTGCAAACAGAGAGGCCTCCAGGCTCCTCCCTTATTGATCGACTGCCTTTTCCCAGCACTGGTGTTCTCTTTCAGGTCCTCCTATTGATCCATGAGAAATAGACGCCTGAGAGAGTGGTATACTCTTTGTAGGATAGCGGTAGGACTTTTGTTGAGTGAAAAAGTATGCATCAATATAGTGAACTGATATACAGGTTAGTGGATAAGTCTTCATGTTTGTTAACCTGTTGTTGCCCGTCTTTCTCTTCCTCTACCTGTTCACCCCCAGGTATGGTGCAGAAGCTTGATCAGAAGTTGCCGGTGGCTAACGAGTACTTGCTGCTGTCGGGTGGAGTTCGAGATGGCGTTGTGGATATGGATCTGGATGAGTTGGGAGTATACAACCGAGGTTCTGACTACGACATGGCCTTTACCCTGCTGGTTCCTGCCCTGAAGCTGCATGATCGCAACCAGCCGGTCACATTGGACATGCGTCACTCTGCACTGGGTCACTCCTGGCTAAGCCTGCGCCTGTTTGATGAAGGTACCATCTCTCGCTGGAGGGACTGCTGCACACTCGCTGACCACCTCAATGGAACCACCAATTACTTCTTCTCACCCACACTGGTTGCAGATTGGTTTCAAGAAGCGGTTGCGCTAGTGCTGGCCGAAGTTCAACGCAAGCCACAGCGCGGTACCCCGAGAGTAGAGCGAGTGGAGCGCCACAGCACCTTGCTATCCATGATCCTGGGAGTGGGCAGCAGCCGCATGCTGTATGACATTGTACCTGTGGTGTCATTCAAAGGCTGGCCAGCAGTTGCCCAAAGCTGGCTGATGGAGAACCACTTCTGGGACGGGAAGATCACGGAGGAAGAGGTGATCAGTGGTTTCTACCTTCTTCCTGCTTGCTCAGCATCTGGTCGAAGAGAGAACGAGTGGCGTCTCTCCTTCGCCCGTAGCGAGGTTCAGCTGAAGAAGTGCATCTCTCCAGGCCTTATGCAAGCATACCAAGCCTGCAAGGCCATTCTTGTGAAGTTGCTGGGTCAGCCTTCTTCCATCAGCCCTTACCACTTGCGTAGCATCATGCTATGGGCTTGCGATCGTCTGCCGGCAAGTTACCTTGCACAAGAGGACTTTGCTGCCCACTTCTTGCTGGGTCTTATTGACGACCTGCAGCACTGCCTGGTCAACAAGACCTGTCCCAACTACTTCATTCCACAGTGCAACATGTTGGAGCACCTGTGCGATGAAACGGCCATGTTCCATGCGCGCAAACTTGCCTTAGTGCGATCTGATCCGGCCGAGCATTTGCGCTCCACCATTGAACAGGCCAAGGCTGCCAACCGTCTGACACAAGAGATGCAGAGGCGGGGTAGTTCCTCTGGACTTCCCTCACCACAAACAGACCCTTCTTCTTTGGACCACCAGCAGCCTGATGACCGGCTTGCCAAGAAGCTCCAGCAACTGGTTACTGAGAACCCAGGCAAGTCCATATCTGTGTTCATCAACCCAGATGATGTGTCACGACCCCACTTCCGTATCGATGACAAATTCTTTTAGGATGCCCCATTTGCCCTTTGGCCAAGAAACCTGTGGTGGACTACATTGTATCCGAAAGCATTGTGCACCTGAACCTGCTAATTACACAGATCTGCTGAGAGGCTGTGCTCCAGCACTGGAGAGTGTCCTATAGGAGAGATTTGGAGTGAAAGTTGGGTCGGAACCACCATTTTGAAGCCTTTTTTTCTGGAGATAGAGAACACTTAGCAATTTTGGGTAGCTATACTTGGGCATGCAGAAGTGCTGTGCACAGCCCAATGCATTGTATATGAAGACAACTTCTTTTTCTTTTCGCCGTTTGTAGGCAACGAATTGCTGCATCTGGAAATATGGTACGTCCTTTATCGTAGTGAATTCTGAACAACGCTGAAGACTAATCAATATTAGCATCAGGTGTTTTTTCCTAGTGTTTGTCCTAGATAATCCTTTACATCACATTTCTTTTAACTATTCACGTCGTACGAAGAGAACTTTTTCTGTAGTGTAATGATGACATGTCAAGGAAAGCCAAAACCTTTTATATCTGGCAAATGGATAATGCTCAAATACGATATTCTTAAGTGCAATTATTGAAATGTACCATTATACCCATTTAGAGCAAAATGCTTTTATATTTGTGTGTTCTGTGTTTTGAGTTCCCAGTTGAATGAACGCATGTTGGTCGCATATGGAATTTTTTTCTCCTGACTGAGGCCACGTGCTGCTGCTATCAGGAATGAAAGGAAATCGTAGTTTGTCACTTCACATTTCGAATTGCTGCTTATAGCTAACACTAGCCACTGTAAAGCCATCGAAAGCCCGTTATCTGAAAAAGTACTCCGCCATTGACCGACACAATTGACTCATTTGAACTATATCGAATCTTTGACAAAAATTTCACCTCACCTGTATCGTATCATCGTGTAAATAAAGAATTATGTATGAATTGATGTACGTATTTGTATCATTTTTGTCTGCTACTCAAGTCAACATTTTAAGTCATTTAGAGAGGTTTAACTTGAAATGGACCTTTCACATCAAACCCATCAAGTCAGAAATGTTCTCAGCAGTGATGATAGGAACCAGACGTCAGAACGCTTAAAGGTGATGGGAACTGGATGTCAAAACTCTTATATATGGTAGGCGTCAGAACTTTTCAGTGTAATAGGAACCAGAAAAACAATTTAGATTTATTATTTTCCACCATCAACATCCGTATAAACACTCAGGGACACGTGGAGCTTCACTGGGGGGCGATAGTAAATAAAATGACTGAATTTATGTTGGGGACGTCTGGTTCCATTCACCTACACTGTAAAGAAATCCCACACCAAACACACTCTGAATGACTGTTTGCATCTTGAACACTAGATTATGCATACATTTGGGAAATTGGGTAGAATTCCCATTCATCATTGTTGTTTAAGGATAATTGAGAAATTGTTCCACTGCTTTTTAATGTCAGTACTAATGCGGATCTGCACCAAACAGAGATTTATTTATGAAAATGTCACTCCCTGTTTAATAACACAGGACCCAGCCTCCCAATGATGTGTGCGGACTGTGGGCCAGTTCATTTGAACTTCTCGAATATCCGTTTTGTGGATCACTTCGATCTTCTCATCCTATTATACATTAATAGGCTCATTTTTTGCCCACATCACTCAAGTCATTGCTGTAAAAACCAGAATGTTCCAGTCCAAGGGGACTAAAGACTAAAGATTTTGTGTGGGTTTCAGAGTGCACTGGTGTGCAGTCATAAAAGAAATAAACTTGCTTATGGGAGCATATCATGAAGCAGGTGGTGCCTTTATGTTGTTGCAAAGCATGCAAATATGCTGATATATTGAAGAGCAGTGTTGCTTTAAACGCACACACACACACACACACACAGTCATCCGGCTTGCTGAGTCAGCATCTTCTGCGACACAATATCTGGGTAAATTCTATCCTACATAACCTCAACAGCAAGATGACACACTTTTAAACACGCACACACACAAACCGACCGTGGTTTTACTTTCTGTTTCCACTTCCTGGCCCCTTTTTATCAGAAACACCTATCTTTGCTATGTACAATGCCAGTTTTTCTACATTTGCATGTTGCTCACTTAATACTTACTAAAAATTCACTCAGTGTTCTTTGCTGACAAATACCTTTACAGTACTTTCAGCATTTGAGTTCCTTTATTAGGCAGGAAATGTCCTTCAACTCTATTTATTTCTACACGGTCCTGTGTGGCCGTAATGGACGGCCCGTCCCTCTCACTGCAGGTAAAAAGACAGTTAAGTTCCCTGTTCACCAAACAGCCACCTAATATGATGATAATGTGGACAAGAGTTAGATATTTATGAAGCTACTATGTGCTGAAACAGTAACGAGTGCATTTAAAGTTAATGGACAGTCTAGAATTTGACTGTTTCACCAAAAACCAGTTAATACGAGTGAGACCTGCACTGTTGTAGATTCTCTCATCTTAGAAAGGAAACTGCTTTATTTCAAACATTTTAAAATTTACACAGCGCCCCCTAGAGGAAGTAGGGGCTTTTTTGGATTTTTCAATTGCATTCAGACCAATGTGGCATTGACAGCTTAGTTCTTGAAGAGAGAAAATGCTGGTATCGGTATCAGCAGACGCTTGAGGCTGAGGTATCAGTATCGGTATCTGACTTGGCAAAGTGGTTTTGTGCTGCAACAAGTATTTATTGTAAATGACTTCTTATCTGCAGTACCTTCACTGGCCACCAGGTGGCCTTGGCCCACATTTTGGGACTGTTCTTACTGTTCATTGCTGATTTCTGCATCCTGACCAGTGTTGGGCACATTACATTAAAAAAGTAGTTAGTTATAGTTACTAGTTACTTCTTCCAAAAAGTAACTGAGTTAGTAACTGAGTTACAGCGTTATAAAAGTAACTAGTTTCCAGGGAAAGTAACTTATTTGAACATTTTTAAAAAATGTAATGCATATGTCAAAAATGTGGATCTCCCTCCCCCCTTTGATGGAAATTTAGCTTTATGTTCAATTATT